>NW_025552765.1:15000-40715 GCF_020424385.1 Procambarus clarkii | reverse complement strand
CCCCTGCACCAGAGTGTTACACACACCCCTGCACCAGAGTGTTACACACACCCCTGCACCAGAGTGTTACACACACCCCTGCACCAGAGTGTGTTACACACGCCCCTGCACCAGAGTGTTTACACACGCCCCTGCACCAGTGTGTTACACACGCCCCACCAGAGTGCACACAGAGTGTGTTACACACACCCCTGCACCAGAGTGTTACACACACCCCTGCACCAGAGTGTTACACACACCCCTGCACCAGTGTGTTACACACGCCCCTGCACCAGAGTGTTACACACGCCCCTGCACCAGAGTGTGGACACACGCCCCTGCACCAGACCAGAGTGTTACACACGCCCCTGCACCAGAGTGTTACACACGCCCCTGCACCAGAGTGTTACACACGCCCCTTCACCAGAGTGTTACACACCCCTGCACCAGAGTGTTACACACGCCCCTGCACCAGAGTGTTACACACGCCCCTGCACCAGAGTGTTACACACACCCCTGCACCAGTGTGTTACACACGCCCCTGCACCAGAGTGTTACACACGCCCCTGCACCAGAGTGTTACACACGCCCCCTGCACCAGAGTGTTACACACACCCCCTGCACCAGAGTGTTTACACACACCCCTGCACCAGTGTGTTACACACGCCCCTGCACCAGAGTGTTACACACGCCCCTGCACCAGAGTGTTACACACGCCCCTGCACCAGAGTGTTACACACGCCCCTGCACCAGAGTGTTACACACACCCCTGCACCAGAGTGTTACACACGCCCCTGCACCAGAGTGTTACACACACCCCTGCACCAGAGTGTTACACACACCCCTGCACCAGAGTGTTACACACGCCCCTGCACCAGAGTGTTACACACGCCCCTGCACCAGAGTGTTACACACGCCCCTGCACCAGAGCGTGTTACACACGCCCCTGCACCAGAGTGTTACACACGCCCCTGCACCAGAGCGTGTTACACACACCCCTGCACCAGAGTGTTACACACGCCCCTGCACCAGAGTGTGTTACACACGCCCCTGCACCAGAGTGTTACACACGCCCCTGCACCAGAGTGTTACACACGCCCCTGCACCAGAGTGTGTTACACACGCCCCTGCACCAGAGTGTTACACACGCCCCTGCACCAGAGTGTTACACACGCCCCTGCACCAGAGTGTTACACACGCCCCTGCACCAGAGTGTGTTACACACACCCCTGCACCAGAGTGTTACACACGCCCCTGCACCAGAGTGTGTTACACACACCCCTGCACCAGTGTGTTACACACGCCCCTGCACCAGAGTGTGTTACACACACCCCTGCACCAGAGTGTTACACACACCCCTGCACCAGAGTGTTACACACGCCCCTGCACCAGAGTGTGTTACACACACCCCTGCACCAGAGTGTTACACACGCCCTGCACCAGAGTGTTACACACACCCCTGCCCCTGCACCAGAGTGTTACACACGCCCCTGCACCAGAGTGTTGCACACACCCCTGCACCAGAGTGTTACACACGCCCCTGCACCAGAGTGTTTACACACACCCCTGCACCAGAGTGTTACACACCCCTGCACCAGAGTGTGTTACACACACCCCTGCACCAGAGTGTTACACACACCCCTGCACCAGAGTGTGTTACACACGCCCCTGCACCAGAGTGTTACACACGCCCCTGCACCAGAGTGTTACACACGCCCCTGCACCAGAGTGTGTTACACACGCCCCTGCACCAGAGTGTTACACACGCCCCTGCACCAGAGTGTTACACACACCCCTGCACCAGAGTGTGTTACACACGCCCCTGCACCAGAGTGTTACACACGCCCCTGCACCAGAGTGTTACACACGCCCCTGCACCAGAGTGTTACACACGCCCCTGCACCAGAGTGTTACACACGCCCTGCACCAGAGTGTGTTACACACGCCCCTGCACCAGAGTGTTACACACGCCCCTGCACCAGAGTGTTACACACGCCCCTGCACCAGAGTGTTACACACGCCCCTGCACCAGAGTGTTACACACGCCCCTGCACCAGAGTGTTACACACGCCCCTGCACCAGAGTGTTACACACACCCCTGCACCAGAGTGTTACACACGCCCCTGCACCAGAGTGTTACACACACCCCTGCACCAGAGTGTTACACACGCCCCTGCACCAGAGTGTTACACACGCCCCTGCACCAGAGTGTTACACACACCCCTGCACCAGAGTGTTACACACGCCCCTGCACCAGAGTGTTACACACACCCCTGCACCAGAGTGTTACACACCAGAGTGTTACCCCTGCACCAGAGTGTTACACACACCCCTGCACCAGAGTGTTACACACGCCCCTGCACCAGAGTGTTACACACGCCCCTGCACCAGAGTGTTTACACACACCCCCTGCACCAGAGTGTTACACACGCCCCTGCACCAGAGTGTTACACACACCCCTGCACCAGAGTGTGTTGTTACACACACCCCAGAATGTGTTACACACACCCCTGCACCAGAGTGTTACACACACCCCTGCACCAGAGTGTTGCACACACCCCTGCACCAGAGTGTGTTACACACACCCCTGCACCAGAGTGTTACACACACCCCTGCACCAGAGTGTGTTACACACGCCCCTGCACCAGAGTGTTACACACACCCCTGCACCAGAGTGTGTTACACACACCCCTGCACCAGAGTGTTGCACACACCCCTGCACCAGAGTGTTACACACACCCCTGCACCAGAGTGTTTACACACACCCCTGCACCAGAGTGTTACACACACCCCTGCACCAGAGTGTTACACACACCCCTGCACCAGAGTGTTACACACACCCCTGCACCAGAGTGTTGCACACACCCCTGCACCAGAGTGTTACACACACCCCTGCACCAGAGTGTTACACACACCCCTGCACCAGAGTGTTACACTCACCCCTGCACCAGAGTGTTACACACACCCCTGCACCAGAGTGTTACACACACCCCTGCACCAGTGTGTTGTTACACTCACCCCTGCACCAGAGTGTTACACACACCCCTGCACCAGAGTGTTACACACGCCCCTGCACCAGAGTGTTGAACACGCCCCTGCACCAGAGTGTTACACACACCCCTGCACCAGAGTGTTACACACACCCCTGCACCAGAGTGTTACACACGCCCCTGCACCAGAGTGTTGCACACGCCCCTGCACCAGAGTGTTACACACGCCCCTGCACCAGAGTGTTACACACACCCCTGCACCAGAGTGTTACACACGCCCCTGCACCAGAGTGTGTTGCACACACCCCTGCACCAGAGTGTTACACACGCCCCTGCACCAGAGTGTTACACACACCCCTGCACCAGAGTGTTACACACACCCCTGCACCAGAGTGTTACACACACCCCTGCACCAGAGTGTTACACACGCCCCTGCACCAGAGTGTTACACACACCCCTGCACCAGAGTGTTACACACGCCCCTGCACCAGAGTGTTACACACGCCCCTGCACCAGAGTGTTACACACGCCCCTGCACCAGAGTGTTGCACACACCCCTGCACCAGAGTGTTACACACACCCCTGCACCAGAGTGTTACACACGCCCCTGCACCAGAGTGTTACACACACCCCTGCACCAGAGTGTTACACACACCCCTGCACCAGAGTGTTACACACCCCTGCACCCCTGCACCAGAGTGTTACACACACCCCTGCACCAGAGTGTTACACACACCCCTGCACCAGAGTGTTACACACACCCCTGCACCAGAGTGTTACACACACCCCTGCACCAGAGTGTTACACACACCCCTGCACCAGAGTGTTACACACACCCCTGCACCAGAGTGTTACACACACCCCTGCACCAGAGTGTTACACACACCCCTGCACCAGAGTGTTACACACGCCCCTGCACCAGAGTGTTACACACACCCCTGCACCAGAGTGTTACACACACCCCTGCACCAGAGTGTTACACACACCCCTGCACCAGAGTGTTACACACACCCCTGCACCAGAGTGTTACACACACCCCTGCACCAGAGTGTTACACACACCCCTGCACCAGAGTGTTACACACACCCCTGCACCAGAGTGTTACACACACCCCTGCACCAGAGTGTTACACACACCCCTGCACCAGAGTGTTACACACACCCCTGCACCAGAGTGTTACACACACCCCTGCACCAGAGTGTTACACACACCCCTGCACCAGAGTGTTACACACGCCCCTGCACCAGAGTGTTACACACACCCCTGCACCAGAGTGTTACACACACCCCACACCTGCACCAGAGTGTTACACACACCCCTGCACCAGAGTGTTACACACACCCCTGCACCAGAGTGTTACACACACCCCTGCACCAGAGTGTTACACACGCCCCTGCACCAGAGTGTTACACACGCCCCTGCACCAGAGTGTTACACACACCCCTGCACCAGAGTGTTACACACACCCCTGCACCAGAGTGTGTTGCACACGCCCCTGCACCAGAGTGTTACACACGCCCCTGCACCAGAGTGTGTTACACACGCCCCTGCACCAGAGTGTTACACACACCCCTGCACCAGAGTGTTACACACGCCCCTGCACCAGTGTTACACACACCCCTGCACCAGAGTGTTACACACGCCCCTGCACCAGAGTGTTACACACGCCCCTGCACCAGAGTGTTACACACGCCCCTGCACCAGAGTGTGTTACACACGCCCCTGCACCAGAGTGTTACACTCGCCCATGCAAGAGAGTGTTGCACACACCCCTGCACCAGAGTGTTACACACACCCCTGCACCAGAGTGTTACACACACCCCTGCACCAGAGTGTTACACACGCCCCTGCACCAGAGTGTTACACACACCCCTGCACCAGAGTGTTACACACGCCCCTGCACCAGAGTGTTACACACACCCCTGCACCAGTGTGTTACACACACCCCTGCACCAGAGTGTTACACACACCCCTGCACCAGAGTGTTACACACACCCCTGCACCAGAGTGTTACACACGCCCCTGCACCAGAGTGTGTTACACACACCCCTGCACCAGAGTGTGTTACACACGCCCCTGCACCAGAGTGTTGCACACGCCCCTGCACCAGAGTGTGTTACACACACCCCTGCACCAGAGTGTTACACACGCCCCTGCACCAGAGTGTGTTACACACACCCCTGCACCAGAGTGTTACACACACCCCTGCACCAGAGTGTGTTACACACGCCCCTGCACCAGAGTGTTGCACACACCCCTGCACCAGAGTGTTACACACACCCCTGCACCAGAGTGTTACACACACCCCTGCACCAGAGTGTTACACACGCCCCTGCACGAGAGTGTTACACACACCCCTGCACCAGAGTGTTACACACACCCCTGCACCAGAGTGTTGCACACACCCCTGCACCAGAGTGTTACACACGCCCCTGCACCAGAGTGTTACACACACCCCTGCACCAGAGTGTTACACACACCCCTGCACCAGAGTGTTACACACACCCCTGCACCAGAGTGTTACACACACCCCTGCACCAGAGTGTTACACACGCCCCTGCACCAGAGTGTTACACACACCCCTGCACCAGAGTGTTACACACACCCCTGCACCAGAGTGTTACACACGCCCCTGCACCAGAGTGTTACACACGCCCCTGCACCAGAGTGTTACACACACCCCTGCACCAGAGTGTTACACACACCCCTGCACCAGAGTGTTACACACACCCCTGCACCAGAGTGTTACACACACCCCTGCACCAGAGTGTTACACACACCCCTGCACCAGAGTGTTACACACGCCCCTGCACCAGAGTGTGTTGACAAGTATCACAACTATTTATAAACGAAAATTACTTCCATTTCTTGCAGGATAATAACGGTAAGTTATGAGTGGACAGCTTGAAGAGCTTGGCGCAGCTGTGTGGTGTCAGGGGCAGCTGTGTCGTGTCAGGCGCAGCTGTGTCGTGTCAGGCGCAGCTGTGTCGTGTCAGGGGCAGCTGTGTCGTGTCAGGCGCAGCTGTGTCGTGTCAGGGGCAGCTGTGTCGTGTCAGGCGCAGCTGTGTGGTGTCAGGCGCAGCTGTGTCGTGTCAGGCGCAGCTGTGTGGTGTCAGGCGCAGCTGTGTGGTGTCAGGCGCAGCTGTGTCGTGTCAGGGGCAGCTGTGTCGTGTCAGGCGCAGCTGTGTCGTGTCAGGGGCAGCTGTGTCGTGTCAGGGGCAGCTGTGTCGTGTCAAGAGCAGCTGTGTCGTGTCAGGTGCAGCTGTGTCGTGTCAGGGGCAGCTGTGTGTCAGTGTCAGGGGCAGCTGTGTCGTGTCAGGCGCAGCTGTGTCGTGTCAGGAGCAGCTGTGTCGTGTCAGGAGCAGCTGTGTCGTGTCAGGCGCAGCTGTGTCGTGTCAGGCGCAGCTGTGTCGTGTCAGGAGCAGCTGTGTCGTGTCAGGCGCAGCTGTGTCGTGTCAGGGGCAGCTGTGTCGTGTCAGGAGCAGCTGTGTCGTGTCAGGCGCAGCTGTGTCGTGTCAGGGGCAGCTGTGTCAGGTGTCAGGCGCAGCTGTGTGGTGTCAGGAGCAGCTGTGTCGTGTCAGGAGCAGCTGTGTCGTGTCAGGCGCAGCTGTGTCGTGTCAGGAGCAGCTGTGTCGTGTCAGGGGCAGCTGTGTGGTGTCAGGCGCAGCTGTGTGGTGTCAGGGGCAGCTGTGTCGTGTCAGGGGCAGCTGTGTCGTGTCAGGAGCAGCTGTGTCGTGTCAGCAGCTGTGTCGTGTCAGGGGCAGCTGTGTGGTGTCAGGAGCAGCTGTGTGGTGTCAGGAGCAGCTGTGTGGTGTCAGGAGCAGCTGTGTGGTGTCAGGAGCAGCTGTGTGGTGTCAGGGGCAGCTGTGTGGTGTCAGGAGCAGCTGTGTGTGTCAGGAGCAGCTGTGTGGTATCAGGGGCAGCTGTGTCGTGTCAGGAGCAGCTGTGTCGTGTCAGGGCAGCTGTGTCGTGTCAGGAGCAGCTGTGTCGTGTCAGGGGCAGCTGTGTCGTGTCAGGAGCAGCTGTGTCGTGTCAGGGGCAGCTGTGTCGTGTCAGGAGCAGCTGTGTTGTGTCAGGGCAGCTGTGTGGTGTCAGGGGCAGCTGTGTGTGTGTCAGGAGCAGCTGTGTCGTGTCAGGAGCAGCTGTGTCGTGTTAGGAGCAGCTGTGTCGTGTCAGGGGCAGCTGTGTCGTGTCAGGAGCAGCTGTGTCGTGTCAGGAGCAGCTGTGTCGTGTCAGGGGCAGCTGTGTCGTGTCAGGAGCAGCTGTGTCGTGTCAGGGGCAGCTGTGTCGTGTCAGGGGCAGCTGTGTCGTGTCAGGAGCAGCTGTGTGGTGTCAGGAGCAGCTGTGTCGTGTCAGGAGCAGCTGTGTCGTGTCAGGAGCAGCTGTGTGGTGTCAGGAGCAGCTGTGTGGTGTCAGGAGCAGGTGTGTGGTGTCAGGGGCAGCTGTGTCGTGTCAGGAGCAGCTGTGTCGTGTCAGGAGCAGCTGTGTCGTGTCAGGAGCAGCTGTGTCAGGAGCAGTCAGGAGCAGCTGTGTCGTGTCAGGAGCAGCTGTGTGTGTGTCAGGAGCAGCTGTGTCGTGTCAGGAGCAGCTGTGTCGTGTCAGGAGCAGCTGTGTCGTGTCAGGAGCAGCTGTGTCGTGTCAGGAGCAGCTGTGTGTGTGTCAGGGGCAGCTGTGTCGTGTCAGGAGCAGCTGTGTCGTGTCAGGAGCAGCTGTGTCGTGTCAGGAGCAGCTGTGTCATGTCAGGAGCAGCTGTGTGGTGTCAGGGGCAGCTGTGTCGTGTCAGGGGCAGCTGTGTCGTGTCAGGGGCAGCTGTGTCGTGTCAGGAGCAGCTGTGTGGTGTCAGGGGCAGCTGTGTCGTGTCAGGAGCAGCTGTGTGGTGTCAGGAGCAGCTGTGTCGTTTCAGGAGCAGCTGTGTCGTGTTAGGGGCAGCTGTGTCGTGTCAGGCGCAGCTGTGTCTGTCAGAGGCAGCTGTGTCGTGTCAGGGGCAGCTGTGTCGTGTCAGGGGCAGCTGTGTCGTGTCAGGGGCAGCTGTGTCGGTGTCAGGTGCAGCTGTGTCGTGTCAGGAGCAGCTGTGTCGTGTCAGGAGCAGCTGTGTCGTGTCAGGGGCAGCTGTGTGGTGTCAGGAGCAGCTGTGTCGTGTCAGGAGCAGCTGTGTCGTGTCAGGGGCAGCTGTGTGGTGTCAGGAGCAGCTGTGTGGTGTCAGGGGCAGCTGTGTGTGTCAGGAGCAGCTGTGTCGTGTCAGGGGCAGCTGTGTCGTGTCAGGAGCAGCTGTGTCGTGTCAGGAGCAGCTGTGTGTGTGTCAGGAGCAGCTGTGTCGTGTCAGGCGCAGCTGTGTGGTGTCAGGAGCAGCTGTGTCGTGTCAGGAGCAGCTGTGTCGTGTCAGGAGCAGCTGTGTCGTGTCAGGTGCAGCTGTGTCGTGTCAGGAGCAGCTGTGTCGTGCCAGGGGGCAGCTGTGTCGTGTCAAGAGCAGCTGTGTGGTGTCAGGAACAGCTGTGTCGTGTCAGGAGCAGCTGTGTCGTGTCAGGGGCAGCTTCGTCGTGTCAGGAGGAGCTGTGTGGTGTCAGGGGGCAGCTGTGTGGTGTCAGGAGCAGCTGTGTCGTGTCAGGAGCAGCTGTGTCGTGTCAGGCGCAGCTGTGTCGTGTCAGGGGCAGCTGTGTCGTGTCAGGGGCAGCTGTGTGGTGTCAGGAGCAGCTGTGTCGTGTCAGGCGCAGCTGTGTCGTGTCAGGAGCAGCTGTGTGGTGTCAGGAGCAGCTGTGTCGTGTCAGGAGCAGCTGTGTGGTGTCAGGAGCAGCTGTGTGGTGTCAGGGGCAGCTGTGTGGTGTCAGGAGCAGCTGTGTCGTGTCAGGAGCAGCTGTGTTGTGTCAGGGGCAGCTGTGTCGTGTCAGGAGCAGCTGTGTCGTGTCAGGAGCAGCTGTGTCGTGTCAGGAGCAGCTGTGTCAGGTGTGTGGTGTCAGGGGCAGCTGTGTGGTGTCAGGGGCAGCTGTGTGGTGTCAGGGGCAGCTGTGTGGTGTCAGGAGCAGCTGTGTCGTGTCAGGGGCAGCTGTGTCGTGTCAGGGGCAGCTGTGTGGTATCAGGCGCGCTGTGTCGTGTCAGGAGCAGCTGTGTCGTGTCAGGGGCAGCTGTGTCGCGTCAGGCGCAGCTGTGTCTTGTCAGGGGCAGCTGTGTCGTGTCAGGGGCAGCTGTGTCGTGTTAGGGGCAGCTGTGTCGTGTCTGGAGCAGCTGTGTCGTGTTAGGGGCAGCTGTGTGGTGTCAGGAGCAGCTGTGTCGTGTCAGGAGCAGCTGTGTGGTGTCAGGAGCAGCTGTGTCGTGTCAGGAGCAGCTGTGTGGTGTCAGGGGCAGCTGTGTCGTGTCAGGGGCAGCTGTGTCGTGTCAGGGGCAGCTGTGTCGTGTCAGGAGCAGCTGTGTGGTGTCAGGGGCAGCTGTGTGGTGTCAGGAGCAGCTGTGTCGTGTCAGGAGCAGCTGTGTCGTGTCAGGAGCAGCTGTGACGTGTCAGGAGCAGCTGTGTCGTGTCAGGAGCAGCTGTGTCGTGTCAGGAGCAGCTGTGTCGTGTCAGGAGCAGCTGTGTCGTGTCAGGTCAGGCAGCTGTGTCGTGTCAGGAGCAGCTGTGTCGTGTCAGGAGCAGCTGTGTCGTGTCAGGAGCAGCTGTGTCGTGTCAGGAGCAGCTGTGTCGTGTCAGGAGCAGCTGTGTCGTGTCAGGAGCAGCTGTGTCGTGTCAGTGTGTCGTGTCAGGAGCAGCTGTGTCGTGTCAGGGGCAGCTGTGTCGTGTCAGGGGCAGCTGTGTCGTGTCAGGAGCAGCTGTGTGGTGTCAGGAGCAGCTGTGTGGTGTCAGGCGCAGCTGTGTGGTGTCAGGGGCAGGTGTGTGGTGTCAGGGGCAGCTGTGTCGTGTCAGGAGCAGCTGTGTAGTATCAGGAGCAGCTGTGTGGTGTCAGGAGCAGCTGTGTCGTGTCAGGAGCAGCTGTGTGGTGTCAGGAGCAGCTGTGTGGTGTCAGGGGCAGCTGTGTGGTGTCAGGAGCAGCTGTGTCGTGTCAGGGTGCAGCTGTGTCGTGTCAGGAGCAGCTGTGTGGTGTCAGGGGCAGCTGTGTGGTGTCAGGAGCAGCTGTGTGGTGTCAGGGCCAGCTGTGTCGTGTCAGGAGCAGCTGTGTCGTGTCAGGGGCAGCTGTGTGGTGTCAGGAGCAGCTGTGTGGTGTCAGGAGCAGCTGTGTGGTGTCAGGAGCAGCTGTGTCGTGTCAGGGGCAGCTGTGTGGTGTCAGGAGCAGCTGTGTGGTGTCAGGGGCAGCTGTGTCGTGTCAGGCGCAGCTGTGTGGTGTCAGGAGCAGCTGTGTCGTGTCAGGGGCAGCTGTGTCGTGTCAGGAGCAGCTGTGTCGTGTCAGGAGCAGCTGTGTCGTGTCAGGGGCAGCAGCTGTGTCGTGTCAGGGGCAGCTGTGTCGTGTCAGGCGCAGCTGTGTCGTGTCAGGGGCAGCTGTGTCGTGTCAGGAGCAGCTGTGTCGTGTCAGGCGCAGCTGTGTCGTGTCAGGGGCAGCTGTGTGGTGTCAGGAGCAGCTGTGTGGTGTCAGGAGCAGCTGTGTGGTGTCAGGAGCAGCTGTGTGGTGTCAGGAGCAGCTGTGTGGTGTCAGAGGCAGCTGTGTCGTGTCAGGAGCAGCTGTGTTGTGTCAGGAGCAGCTGTGTCGTGTCAGGAGCAGCTGTGTCGTGTCAGGAGCAGCTGTGTCGTGTCAGGGCAGCAGCTGTGTCGTGTCAGGAGCTGTGTCGTGTCAGCTGTGTGGTGTCAGGGGCAGCTGTGTGGTGTCAGGGGCAGCTGTGTCGTGTCAGGGGCAGCTGTGTGGTGTCAGGAGCAGCTGTGTGGTGTCAGGAGCAGCTGTGTGGTGTCAGGTGCAGCTGTGTGGTGTCAGGAGCAGCTGTGTGGTGTCAGGAGCAGCTGTGTCGTGTCAGGAGCAGCTGTGTCGTGTCAGGAGCAGCTGTGTCGTGTCAGGGGCAGCTGTGTCGTGTCAGGCGCAGCTGTGTGGTGTCAGGAGCAGCTGTGTGGTGTCAGGGGCAGCTGTGTCGTGTCAGGTGCAGCTGTGTCGTGTCAGTAGCAGCTGTGTCGTGTCAGGAGCAGCTGTGTCGTGTCAGGAGCAGCTGTGTCGTGTCAGGGGCAGCTGTGTGGTGTCAGGAGCAGCTGTGTGGAGTCAATAGCAGCTGTGTGGTGTCAGGGGCAGCTGTGTGGTGTCAGGAGCAGCTGTGTGGTGTCAGGGCAGCAGCTGTGTGGTGTCAGGAGCAGCTGTGTCGTGTCAGGGGCAGCTGTGTCGTGTCAGGAGCAGCTGTGTCGTGTCAGGAGCAGCTGTGTCGTGTCAGGAGCAGCTGTGTCGTGTCAGGGGGCCGCTGTGTCGTGTCAGGAGCAGCTGTGTCGTGTCAGGGGGCAGCTGTGTCATGTCAGACGTAGCTGTGTCATGTCAGGAGCAGCTGTGTGGTGTCAGGCGCAGCTGTGTGGTGTCAGGGGCAGCTGTGTCGTGTCAGGCGCAGCTGTGTGGTGTCAGGAGCAGCTGTGTGGTGTCAGGGGCAGCTGTGTGGTGTCAGGGGCAGCTGTGTGGTGTCAGGAGCAGCTGTGTGGTGTCAGGGGCAGCTGTGTCGTGTCAGGAGCAGCTGTGTGGTGTCAGGGGCAGCTGTTTCGTGTCAGGCGCAGCTGTGTGGTGTCAGGGGCAGCTGTGTCGTGTCAGGCGCAGCTGTGTGGTGTCAGGGGCAGCTGTGTCGTGTCAGGCGCAGCTGTGTGGTGTCAGGAGCAGCTGTGTTGTGTCAGGAGCAGCTGTGTGGTGTCAGGGGCAGCTGCGTGGTGTCAGGCGCAGCTGTGTGGTGTCAGGGGCAGCTGTGTCGTGTCAGGGGCAGCTGTGTCGTGTCAGGCGCAGCTGTGTCGTGTCAGGGGCAGCTGTGTGGTGTCAGGAGCAGCTGTGTGGTGTCAGGAGCAGCTGTGTGGTGTCAGGAGCAGCTGTGTCGTGTCAGGAGCAGCTGTGTGGTGTCAGGGGCAGCTGTGTGGTGTCAGGAGCAGCTGTGTTGTGTCAGGAGCAGCTGTGTGGTGTCAGGGGCAGCTGTGTGGTGTCAGGAGCAGCTGTGTGGTGTCAGGGGCAGCTGTGTGGTGTCAGGAGCAGCTGTGTCGTGTCAGGGCAGCTGTGTGGTGTCAGGGGCAGCTGTGTGGTGTCAGGGGCAGCTGTGTGGTGTCAGGAGCAGCTGTGTCGTGTCAGGGGCAGCTGTGTGGTGTCAGGGGCAGCTGTGTCGTGTCAGGAGCAGCTGTGTGGTGTCAGGAGCAGCTGTGTCGTGTCAGGAGCAGCTGTGTCGTGTCAGGAGCAGCTGTGTCGTGTCAGGGGCAGCTGTGTCGTGTCGTGTCAGGCAGCTGTGTGGTGTCAGGAGCTGTGTGGTGTCAGCTGTGTGGTGTCAGGAGCAGCTGTGTGGTGTCAGGAGCAGCTGTGTGGTGTCAGGAGCAGCTGTGTCGTGTCAGGAGCAGCTGTGTCGTGTCAGGAGCAGCTGTGTGGTGTCAGGGGCAGCTGTGTGGTGTCAGGAGCAGCTGTGTGGTGTCAGGAGCAGCTGTGTGGTGTCAGGAGCAGCTGTGTGGTGTCAGGGCAGCTGTGTCGTGTCAGGAGCAGCTGTGTCGTGTCAGGGCAGCTGTGTGGTGTCAGGAGCAGCTGTGTCGTGTCAGGAGCAGCTGTGTCGTGTCAGGAGCAGCTGTGTCGTGTCAGGGGCAGCTGTGTCGTGTCAGGAGCAGCTGTGTCGTGTCAGGAGCAGCTGTGTCGTGTCAGGAGCAGCTGTGTCGTGTCAGGAGCAGCTGTGTGGTGTCAGGGGCAGCTGTGTCGTGTCAGGGGCAGCTGTATGGTGTCAGGGGCAGCTGTGTCGTGTCAGGAGCAGCTGTGTCGTGTGTCAGGGAGCAGCTGTGTCGTGTCAGGAGCAGCTGTGTCGTGTCAGGAGCAGCTGTGTCGTGTCAGGAGCAGCTGTGTCGTGTCAGGGGCAGCTGTGTCGTGTCAGGAGCAGCTGTGTCGTGTCAGGAGCAGCTGTGTCGTGTCAGGAGCAGCTGTGTCGTGTCAGGGGCAGCTGTGTCGTGTCAGGGGCAGCTGTGTCGTGTCAGGAGCAGCTGTGTGGTGTCTGAAGCAGCTGTGTGGTGTCAGGCGCAGCTGTGTGGTGTCAGGGGCAGGTGTGTGGTGTCAGGGGCAGCTGTGTCGTGTCAGGAGCAGCTGTGTAGTGTCAGGAGCAGCTATGTCTTGTCAGGAGCAGCTGTGTGGTTTCAGGAGCAGCTGTGTCGTGTCAGGGGCAGCTGTGTCGTGTCAGGGGCAGCTGTGTCGTGTCAGGAGCAGCTGTGTGGTGTCAGGAGCAGCTGTGTGGTGTCAGGAGCAGCTGTGTGGTGTCAGGAGCAGCTGTGTCGTGTCAGGAGCAGCTGTGTCGTGTCAGGAGCAGCTGTGTCGTGTCAGGAGCAGCTGTGTCGTGTCAGGAGCAGCTGTGTCGTGTCAGGAGCAGCTGTGTCGTGTCAGGAGCAGCTGTGTCGTGTCAGGGGCAGCTGTGTCGTGTCAGGGGCAGCTGTGTCGTGTCAGGGGCAGCTGTGTCGTGTCAGGAGCAGCTGTGTGTGGTGTCAGGAGCAGCTGTGTCGTGTCAGGGGCAGCTGTGTGGTGTCAGGCGCAGCTGTGTGGTGTCAGGGGCAGCTGTGTCGTGTCAGGGGCAGCTGTGTCGTGTCAGGCGCAGCTGTGTCGTGTCAGGGGCTGTGTGGTGTCAGGAGCAGCTGTGTCGTGTCAGCTGTGTCGTGTCAGGAGCAGCTGTGTGTGTCGTGTCAGGAGCAGCTGTGTCGTGTCAGGAGCAGCTGTGTCGTGTCAGGGGCAGCTGTGTCGTGTCAGGAGCAGCTGTGTCGTGTCAGGAGCAGCTGTGTGGTGTCAGGAGCAGCTGTGTGGTGTCAGGAGCAGCAGCTGTGTGGTGTCAGGAGCAGCTGTGTGGTGTCAGGAGCAGCTGTGTCGTGTCAGGAGCAGCTGTGTGGTGTCAGGGGCAGCTGTGTCGTGTCAGGAGCAGCTGTGTAGTGTCAGGAGCAGCTGTGTCGTGTCAGGAGCAGCTGTGTGGTGTCAGGAGCAGCTGTGTGGTGTGTCAGGAGCAGCTGTGTCGTGTCAGGAGCAGCTGTGTCGTGTCAGGAGCAGCTGTGTCGTGTCAGGAGCAGCTGTGTCGTGTCAGGAGCAGCTGTGTCGTGTCAGGAGCAGCTGTGTCGTGTCAGGAGCAGCTGTGTCGTGTCAGGTGCAGCTGTGTCGTGTCAGGAGCAGCTGTGTCGTGTCAGGAGCAGCTGTGTCGTGTCAGGAGCAGCTGTGTCGTGTCAGTAGCAGCTGTGTCGTGTCAGGAGCAGCTGTGTCGTGTCAGGAGCAGCTGTGTCGTGTCAGGAGCAGCTGTGTGGTGTCAGGAGCAGCTGTGTCGTGTCAGGAGCAGCTGTGTGGTGTCAGGAGCAGCTGTGTCGTGTCAGGAGCAGCTGTGTCGTGTCAGGAGCAGCTGTGTCGTGTCAGGAGCAGCTGTGTGTGTCAGGAGCAGCTGTGTCGTGTCAGGAGCAGCTGTGTCGTGTCAGGAGCAGCTGTGTCGTGTCAGGGGCAGCTGTGTCGTGTCAGGAGCAGCTGTGTCGTGTCAGGAGCAGCTGTGTCGTGTCAGGGGCAGCTGTGTGTGTCGTGTCAGGGCAGCTGTGTGTGTGTCAGGAGCAGCTGTGTCGTGTCAGGGGCAGCTGTGTCGTGTCAGGAGCAGCTGTGTCGTGTCAGGAGCAGCAGTGTGTCGTGTCAGGAGCAGCTGTGTCGTGTCAGGAGCAGCTGTGTCGTGTCAGGAGCAGCTGTGTCGTGTCAGGAGCAGCTGTGTCGTGTCAGGAGCAGCTGTGTCGTGTCAGGAGCAGCTGTGTCGTGTCAGGAGCAGCTGTGTCGTGTCAGGAGCAGCAGCAGCTGTGTCGTGTCAGGAGCAGCTGTGTCGTGTCAGGGCAGCAGCTGTGTCGTGTCAGGAGCAGCTGTGTCGTGTCAGTCGCAGCTGTGTCGTGTTAGGGGCAGCTGTGTCGTGTCAGGAGCAGCTGTGTCGTGTCAGGAGCAGCTGTGTCGTGTCAGGAGCAGCTGTGTCGTGTCAGGAGCAGCTGTGTCGTGTCAGGAGCAGCTGTGTCGTGTCAGGGGCAGCTGTGTCGTGTCAGGAGCAGCTGTGTCGTGTCAGGAGCAGCTGTGTCGTGTCAGGAGCTGTGTCGTGTCAGGAGCAGCTGTGTCGTGTCAGGAGCAGCTGTGTCGTGTCAGGAGCAGCTGTGTCGTGTCAGGAGCAGCTGTGTCAGCTGTGTCGTGTCAGGAGCAGCTGTGTCGTGTCAGGAGCAGCTGTGTCGTGTCAGGCGCAGCTGTGTCGTGTCAGGAGCAGCTGTGTCGTGTCAGGAGCAGGTGTGTCGTGTCAGTCGCAGCTGTGTGGTGTCAGGAGCAGCTGTGTCGTGTCAGGAGCAGCTGTGTCGTGTCAGGAGCAGCTGTGTCGTGTCAGGAGCAGCTGCGTCGTGTCAGGGGCAGCTGTGTCGTGTCAGGGGCAGCTGTGTCGTGTCAGGAGCAGCTGTGTGGTGTCAGGAGCAGCAGCTGTCAGGAGCAGCTGTGTCGTGTCAGGGCAGCAGCTGTGTGGTGTCAGGAGCAGCTGTGTCAGGGGCAGCTGTGTGGTGTCAGGAGCAGCTGTGTCGTGTCAGGGCAGCTGTGTCGTGTCAGGAGCAGCTGTGTGGTGTCAGGCTGTGCAGCTGTGTGTCAGGTGTCAGGAGCAGCTGTGTCGTGTCAGGAGCAGCTGTGTCGTGTCAGGAGCAGCTGCGTGTCAGCAGCTGTGTCGTGTCAGGAGCAGCTGTGTCGTGTCAGGAGCAGCTGTGTCGTGTCAGGAGCAGCTGTGTCGTGTCAGGAGCAGCTGTGTCAGGGGCAGCTGTCAGGAGCAGCTGTGTCGTGTCAGGGGCAGCTGTGTGTGTGTCAGGAGCAGCTGTGTCGTGTCAGGAGCAGCTGTGTCGTGTCAGGAGCAGCTGTGTCGTGTCAGGAGCAGCTGTGTCGTGTCAGGAGCAGCTGTGTCGTGTCAGGAGCAGCTGTGTCGTGTCAGGAGCAGCTGTGTCGTGTCAGGAGCAGCTGTGTCGTGTCAGGAGCAGCTGTGTCGTGTCAGGAGCAGCTGTGTGGTGTCAGCTGTGTGGTGTCAGCAGCTGTGTCGTGTCAGGAGCAGCTGTGTCGTGTCAGGAGCAGCTGTGTCGTGTCAGGAGCAGCTGTGTCGTGTGTCAGGAGCAGCTGTGTCGTGTCAGGAGCAGCTGTGTCGTGTCAGGAGCAGCTGTGTCGGAGCAGCTGTCAGGAGCAGCTGTGTGTCAGTGTCAGGAGCAGCTGTGTCGTGTCAGGAGCAGCTGTGTCGTGTCAGGAGCAGCTGTGTCGTGTCAGGGGCAGCTGTGTCGTGTCAGGGGCAGCTGTGTCGTGTCAGGGGCAGCTGTGTGGTGTCAGGAGCAGCTGTCAGGAGCAGCTGTGTGGTGTCAGGGGCAGCTGTGTCGTGTCAGGCGCAGCTGTGTCGTGTCAGGAGCAGCTGTGTCGTGTCAGGAGCAGCTGTGTCGTGTCAGGAGCAGCTGTGTCGTGTCAGGAGCAGCTGTGTCGTGTCAGGAGCAGCTACGCCGTGTCAGGAGCAGCTGTGTCGTGTCAGGAGCAGCTGTGTCGTGTCAGGAGCAGCTGTGTCGTGTCAGGAGCAGCTGTGTCGTGTCAGGGGCAGCTGCTGTCAGTCGCTGTGTCGTGTCAGCAGCTGTGTCGTGTCAGGGGCAGCTGTGTCGTGTCAGGAGCAGCTGTGTGGTGTCAGGAGCAGCTGTGTCGTGTCAGGAGCAGCTGTGTCGTGTCAGGGGCAGCTGTGTCGTGTCAGGCGCAGCTGTGTGGTGTCAGGCGCAGCTGTGTGGTGTCAGGCGCAGCTGTGTCGTGTCAGGAGCAGCTGTGTCGTGTCAGGGGCAGCTGTGTCGTGTCAGGGGCAGCTGTGTCGTGTCAGGAGCAGCTGTGTGGTGTCAGGAGCAGCTGTGTGGTGTCAGGGGCAGCTGTGTCGTGTCAGGAGCAGCTGTGTAGTGTCAGGAGCAGCTGTGTCGTGTCAGGAGCAGCTGTGTCGTGTCAGGAGCAGCTGTGTCGTGTCAGGAGCAGCTGTGTCGTGTCAGGAGCAGCTGTGTCGTGTCAGGGGCAGCTGTGTCGTGTCAGGGGCAGCTGTGTCGTGTCAGGGGCAGCTGTGTCGTGTCAGGAGCAGCTGTGTCGTGTCAGGGGCAGCTGTGTCGTGTCAGGGGCAGCTGTGTGGTGTCAGGGGCAGCTGTGTCGTGTCAGGAGCAGCTGTGTCGTGTCAGGGGCAGCTGTGTGGTGTCAGGCGCAGCTGTGTCGTGTCAGGAGCAGCTGTGTCGTGTCAGGAGCAGCTGTGTCGTGTCAGGAGCAGCTGTGTCGTGTCAGGCGCAGCTGTGTCGTGTCAGGAGCAGCTGTGTCGTGTCAGGGGCAGCTGTGTCGTGTCAGGCGCAGCTGTGTCGTGTCAGGGGCAGCTGTGTCGTGTCAGGAGCTGTGTCGTGTCAGGAGCAGCTGTGTGGTGTCAGGAGCAGCTGTGTGGTGTCAGGAGCAGCTGTGTGGTGTCAGGAGCAGCTGTGTGGTGTCAGGAGCAGCTGTGTGGTGTCAGGAGGAGTTGTGTCGTGTCAGGAGCAGCTGTGTGGTGTCAGGAGCAGCTGTGTGGTGTCAGGAGCAGCTGTGTGGTGTCAGGAGCAGCTGTGTGGTGTCAGGAGCAGCTGTGTGGTGTCAGGAGCAGCTGTGTGGTGTCAGGAGCAGCTGTGTCGTGTCAGGAGCAGCTGTGTCGTGTCAGGAGCAGCTGTGTCGTGTCAGGGGCAGCTGTGTCGTGTCAGGAGCAGCTGTGTCGTGTCAGGAGCAGCTGTGTCGTGTCAGGAGCAGCTGTGTCGTGTCAGGCGCAGCTGTGTCGTGTCAGGGGCAGCTGTGTCGTGTCAGGGGCAGCTGTGTCGTGTCAGGAGCAGCTGTGTCGTGTCAGGGGCAGCTGTGTCGTGTCAGGAGCAGCTGTGTGGTGTCAGGAGCAGCTGTGTCGTGTCAGGGCAGCAGCTGTGTCGTGTCAGGGGCAGCTGTGTCGTGTCAGGGGCAGCTGTGTCGTGTCAGGGGCAGCTGTGTCGTGTCAGGCGCAGCTGTGTCGTGTCAGGGGCAGCTGTGTCGTGTCAGGAGCAGCTGTGTCGTGTCAGGAGCAGCTGTGTGGTGTCAGGCGCAGCTGTGTCGTGTCAGGAGCAGCTGTGTCGTGTCAGGAGCAGCTGTGTGGTGTCAGGAGCAGCTGTGTGGTGTCAGGAGCAGCTGTGTGGTGTCAGGAGCAGCTGTGTCGTGTCAGGGGCAGCTGTGTGGTGTCAGGAGCAGCTGTGTCGTGTCAGGGGCAGCTGTGTGGTGTCAGGAGCAGCTGTGTCGTGTCAGGCGCAGCTGTGTGGTGTCAGGCGCAACTGTGTGGTGTCAGGCACAGCTGTGTCGTGTCAGGAGCAGCTGTGTGGTATCAGGGGGCAGCTGTGTCGTGTCAGGAGCAGCTGTGTGGTATCAGGCGCGCTGTGTCGTGTCAGGAGCAGCTGTGTCGTGTCAGGAGCAGCTGTGTCGTGTCAGGCGCAGCTGTGTCGTGTCAGGAGCAGCTGTGTCGTGTCAGGAGCAGCTGTGTCGTGTCAGGAGCAGCTGTGTCGTGTCAGGAGCAGCTGTGTCGTGTCAGGCGCAGCTGTGTCGTGTCAGGCGCAGCTGTGTCGTGTCAGGAGCAGCTGTGTCGTGTCAGGGGCAGCTGTGTCGTGTCAGGGGCAGCTGTGTGGTGTCAGGGGCAGCTGTGTGGTGTCAGGAGCAGCTGTGTCGTGTCAGGGGCAGCTGTGTCGTGTCAGGAGCAGCTGTGTGGTGTCAGGAGCAGCTGTGTCGTGTCAGGAGCAGCTGTGTCGTGTCAGGCGCAGCTGTGTCGTGTCAGGAGCAGCTGTGTCGTGTCAGGAGCAGCTGTGTCGTGTCAGGAGCAGCTGTGTCGTGTCAGGAGCAGCTGTGTGGTGTCAGGAGCAGCTGTGTGGTGTCAGGCGCAGCTGTGTCGTGTCAGGCGCAGCTGTGTCGTGTCAGGGGCAGCTGTGTCGTGTCAGGAGCAGCTGTGTCGTGTCAGGGGCAGCTGTGTGGTGTCAGGAGCAGCTGTGTGGTGTCAGGGCCAGCTGTGTGGTGTCAGGGGCAGCTGTGTGGTGTCAGGAGCAGCTGTGTGGTGTCAGGGCCAGCTGTGTCGTGTCAGGAGCAGCTGTGTCGTGTCAGGGGCAGCTGTGTGGTGTCAGGAGCAGCTGTGTCGTGTCAGGGGCAGCTGTGTCGTGTCAGGAGCAGCTGTGTCGTGTCAGGGGCAGCTGTGTCCTGTCAGGAGCAGCTGTGTCGTGTCAGGAGCAGCTGTGTCGTGTCAGGAGCAGCTGTGTCGTGTCAGGAGCAGCTGTGTGGTGTCAGGAGCAGCTGTGTCGTGTCAGGAGCAGCTACGTCGTGTTAGGAGCAGCTGTGTCGTGTCAGGGGCAGCTGTGTCGTGTCAGGAGCAGCTGTGTCGTGTCAGGGGCAGCTGTGTCGTGTCAGGAGCAGCTGTGTCGTGTCAGGGGCAGCTGTGTCGTGTCAGGGCAGCTGTGTGGTGTCAGGGGCAGCTGTGTGGTGTCAGGAGCAGCTGTGTGGTGTCAGGGGCAGCTGTGTCGTGTCAGGGGCAGCTGTGTCGTGTCAGGAGCAGCTGTGTGGTGTCAGGAGCAGCTGTGTCGTGTCAGGCGCAGCTGTGTCGTGTCAGGAGCAGCTGTGTCGTGTCAGGGGCAGCTGTGTCGTGTCAGGGGCAGCAGCTGTGTGGTGTCAGGAGCAGCTGTGTCGGTGTCAGGGGCAGCTGTGTCGTGTCAGGAGCAGCTGTGTCGTGTCAGGAGCAGCTGTGTGGTGTCAGGAGCAGCTGTGTCGTGTCAGGAGCAGCTGTGTGTGTCAGGAGCAGCTGTGTGTGTGTCAGGGGCAGCTGTGTCGTGTCAGGAGCAGCTGTGTGGTGTCAGGAGCAGCTGTGTGGTGTCAGGAGCAGCTGTGTCGTGTCAGGGGCAGCTGTGTCGTGTCAGGAGCAGCTGTGTGGTGTCAGGGGCAGCTGTGTGGTGTCAGGAGCAGCTGTGTGGTGTCAGGAGCAGCTGTGTCGTGTCAGGAGCAGCTGTGTCGTGTCAGGGGCAGCTGTGTCGTGTCAGGAGCAGCTGTGTCGTGTCAGGCGCAGCTGTGTCGTGTCAGGAGCAGCTGTGTCGTGTCAGGGGCAGCTGTGTCGTGTCAGGCGCACCTGTGTGGTGTCAGGGGGCAGCTGTGTGGTGTCAGGAGCAGCTGTGTCGTGTCAGGAGCAGCTGTGTCGTGTCAGGTGTCGTGTCAGCAGCTGTGTCGTGTCAGGAGCAGCTGTGTCGTGTCAGGGGCAGCTGTGTCGTGTCAGGAGCAGCTGTGTGGTGTCAGGAGCAGCTGTGTGGTGTCAGGGGCAGCTGTGTGTGTCAGTCAGGTGTCAGCAGCTGTGTGGTGTCAGGAGCAGCTGTGTGGTGTCAGGAGCAGCTGTGTCGTGTCAGGAGCAGCTGTGTCGTGTCAGGGGCAGCTGTGTGGTTTCAGGAGCAGCTGTGTGGTGCCAAGTGCAGCTGTGTGGTGTCAGGAGCAGCTGTGTCGTGTCAGGAGCAGCTGTGTCGTGTCAGGCGCAGCTGTGTCGTGTCAGGGGCAGCTGTGTCGTGTCAGGAGCAGCTGTGTCGTGTCAGGAGCAGCTGTGTCGTGTCAGGAGCAGCTGTGTCGTGTCAGGGGCAGCTGTGTCGTGTCAGGAGCAGCTGTGTCGTGTCAGGAGCAGCTGTGTCGTGTCAGGAGCAGCTGTGTCGTGTCAGGAGCAGCTGTGTCGTGTCAGGAGCAGCTGTGTCGTGTCAGGGGCAGCTGTGTCGTGTCAGGGGCAGCTGTGTCGTGTTTGGGGCAGCTGTGTCGTGTCTGGAGCAGCTGTGTCGTGTCAGGGGCAGCTGTGTGGTGTCAGGGGCAGCTGTGTGGTGTCAGAGGCAGCTGTGTCTTGTCAGGGGCAGCTGTGACGTGTCAGGGGCAGCTGTGTCGTGTCAGGGGCAGCTGTGTGGTGTCAGGAGGAGCTATGTCGTGTCAGGGGCAGGTGTGACGTGTCAGGGGCAACTGTGTGGTGTCAGGGGCAGCTGTGTGGTGTCAGGAGCAGCTGTGTGGTGTCAGGAGCAGCTGTGTCAGGAGCAGCTGTGTCGTGTCAGGGGCAGCTGTGTGGTGTCAGGAGCAGCTGTGTCGTGTCAGGCGCAGCTGTGTCGTGTCAGGGGCAGCTGTGTGGTGTCAGGGGCTGCTGTGTGGTGTCAGGAGCAGCTGTGTCGTGTCAGGGGCAGCTGTGACGTGTCAGGGGCAACTGTGTCGTGTCAGGAGCAGCTGTGTCGTGTCAGGAGCAGCTGTGTGGTGTCAGGGCAGCTGTGTCGTGTCAGGAGCAGCTGTGTCGTGTCAGGGGCAGCTGTGTCGTGTCAGGAGCAGCTGTGTCGTGTCAGGAGCAGCTGTGTCGTGTCAGGGGCTGCTGTGTGGTGTCAGGGGCAGCTGTGACGTGTCAGGGGCAGCTGTGTCGTGTCAGGCGCAGCTGTGTCGTGTCAGGTGCAGCTGTGTCGTGTCAGGGGCAGCTGTGTCGTGTCAGGAGCAGCTGTGTCGTGTCAGGCGCAGCTGTGTCGTGTCAGGAGCAGCTGTGTCGTGTCAGGAGCAGCTGTGTCGTGTCAGGAGCAGCTGTGTCGTGTCAGGGGCAGCTGTGTGGTGTCAGGAGCAGCTGTGTCCGTGTCAGGCGCAGCTGTGTCGTGTCAGGCGCAGCTGTGTCGTGTCAGGCGCAGCTGTGTCGGTGTCAGGAGCAGCTGTGTGGTGTCAGGAGCAGCTGTGTCGTGTCAGGAGCAGCTGTGTCGTGTCAGGAGCAGCTGTGTCGTGTCAGGGGCAGCTGTGTCGTGTCAGGCGCAGCTGTGTCGTGTCAGGGGCAGCTGTGTCGTTTCAGGGGCAGCTGTGACGTGTCAGGGGCAGCTGTGTCGTGTCAGGGGCAGCTGTGTGGTGTCAAGGAGGAGCTGTGTCGTGTCAGGAGCAGCTGTGTGGTGTCAGGAGCAGCTGTGTGGTGTCAGGAGCAGCTGTGTCGTGTCAGGGGCAGCTGTGTCGTGTCAGGAGCAGCTGTGTCGTGTCAGGAGCAGCTGTGTCGGTATCAGGGGCAGCTGTGTGGTGTCAGGAGCAGCTGTGTGGTGTCAGGGGCAGCTGTGTGGTGTCAGGAGCAGCTGTGTGGTGTCAGGAGCAGCTGTGTCGTGTCAGGGGCAGCTGTGTGGTGTCAGGGGCAGCTGTGTCGTGTCAGGAGCAGCTGTGTCGTGTCAGGGGCAGCTGTGTCGTGTCAGGGGCAGCTGTGTCGTGTCAGGAGCAGCTGTGTGGTGTCAGGAGCAGCTGTGTCGTGTCAGGAGCAGCTGTGTCGTGTCAGGCGCAGCTGTGTCGTGTCAGGAGCAGCTGTGTCGTGTCAGGAGCAGCTGTGTCGTGTCAGGAGCAGCTGTGTCGTGTCAGGAGCAGCTGTGTCGTGTCAGGAGCAGCTGTGTCGTGTCAGGGGCAGCTGTGTCGTGTCAGGGGCAGCTGTGTGGTGTCAGGAGCAGCTGTGTCGTGTCAGGGGCAGCTGTGTGGTGTCAGGAGCAGCTGTGTGGTGTCAGGAGCAGCTGTGTCGTGTCAGGAGCAGCTGTGTCGTGTCAGGCGCAGCTGTGTCGTGTCAGGAGCAGCTGTGTGGTGTCAGGAGCAGCTGTGTCGTGTCAGGAGCAGCTGTGTCGTGTCAGGGGCAGCTGTGTGGTGTCAGGAGCAGCTGTGTGGTGTCAGGGGCAGCTGTGTGGTGTCAGGAGCAGCTGTGTCGTGTGTGTGTCGTGTCAGGGGCAGCTGTGTCGTGTCAGGAGCAGCTGTGTGGTGTCAGGAGCAGCTGTGTCGTGTCAGGAGCAGCTGTGTCATGTCAGGAGCAGCTGTGTGGTGTCAGGGGCAGCTGTGTGGTGTCAGGGGCAGCTGTGTCGTGTCAGGAGCAGCTGTGTCGTGTCAGGGCAGCTGTGTCAGCAGCTGTGTCGTGTCAGGAGCAGCTGTGTCGTGTCAGGAGCAGCTGTGTCGTGTCAGGAGCAGCTGTGTCGTGTCAGGGGCAGCTGTGTCGTGTCAGGCGCAGCTGTGTCGTGTCAGGGGCAGCTGTGTCGTGTCAGGGGCAGCTGTGTCGTGTCAGGCGCAGCTGTGTCGTGTCAGGCGCAGCTGTGTGGTGTCAGGTGCAGCTGTGTGGTGTCAGGAGCAGCTGTGTGGTGTCAGGAGCAGCTGTGTCGTGTCAGGGCTGTGTCAGCTGTGTGTGTGTCAGGAGCAGCTGTGTGGTGTCAGGAGCAGCTGTGTGGTGTCAGGGGCAGCTGTGTCGTGTCAGGAGCAGCTGTGTGGTGTCAGGGGCAGCTGTGTGGTGTCAGGAGCAGCTGTGTGGTGTCAGGGGCAGCTGTGTGGTGTCAGGAGCAGCTGTGTGTGTCAGTGTCAGGGGCAGCTGTGTCGTGTCAGGAGCAGCTGTGTGGTGTCAGGGGCAGCTGTGTGGTGTCAGGAGCAGCTGTGTCGTGTCAGGAGCAGCTGTGTCGTGTCAGGAGCAGCTGTGTCGTGTCAGGAGCAGCTGTGTCGTGTCAGGAGCAGCTGTGTCGTGTCAGGAGCAGCTGTGTCGTGTCAGGAGCAGCTGTGTCGTGTCAAGAGCAGCTGTGTCGTGTCAGGGGCAGCTGTGTCGTGTCAGGGGCAGCTGTGTCGTGTCAGGAGCAGCTGTGTCGTGTCAGGGGCAGCTGTGTGGTGTCAGGAGCAGCTGTGTCGTGTCAGGAGCAGCTGTGTCGTGTCAGGAGCAGCTGTGTGGTGTCAGGCGCAGCTGTGTGGTGTCAGGGGCAGCTGTGTCGTGTCAGGGGCAGCTGTGTCGTGTCAGGCGCAGCTGTGTCGTGTCAGGGGCAGCTGTGTCGTGTCAGGAGCAGCTGTGTGGTGTCAGGAGCAGCTGTGTGGTGTCAGGAGCAGCTGTGTGGTATCAGGGACAGCTGTGTGGTGTCAGGAGCAGCTGTGTGGTGTCAGGAGCAGCTGTGTGGTGTCAGGGGCAGCTGTGTGGTGTCAGGAGCAGCTGTGTGGTGTCAGGGGCAGCTGTGTGGTGTCAGGAGCAGCTGTGTGGTGTCAGGGGCAGCTGTGTGGTGTCAGGAGCAGCTGTGTGGTGTCAGGGGCAGCTGTGTGGTGTCAGGAGCAGCTGTGTGGTGTCAGGGGCAGCTGTGTGGTGTCAGGAGCAGCTGTGTGGTGTCAGGGGCAGCTGTGTGGTGTCAGGAGCAGCTGTGTGGTGTCAGGGGCAGCTGTGTCGGTGTCAGGAGCAGCTGTGTCGTGTCAGGGGCAGCTGTGTCGTGTCAGGAGCAGCTGTGTGGTGTCAGGGGCAGCTGTGTCGTGTCAGGAGCAGCTGAAGTCCCACCCTACACGAAGCTAAACTCGTGTAGATGTACCGCTGCGCCTCCTAGCGCTAGATAGTCCATAATTACCTCAAAACAGCTTTGTCTGTTCCATTTTAGTCGTCTCGTCTGGTACCTGTACGGTACTGGAAGGTCAAGTTGTTATCTGGGTCCTTCCTGTCACGCTCCTGCTGAATGATTGGTCCCCACGGTGCAGCTGGGTGCGTTCCCGACTCGCCGGGAATTCCGGGTTCGAATCACAGGCGGGACGCAAATGGTTAGCCGCGTTTCGAATCACCTAATGCACCTGTTCACCTAGCAGTGATCTCGTGCAGACGAATGATTAAGTTTAACGTAATTTTAAACAAAATTAATTTATCTGCATCAGTCTTATTTTCTTTGAACACACATTTTTCTGAATACAAATGTTAGTTCTTCTTCTTCTTCTTCTTCTTCTTATTATTATTATTATTATTATTATTATTATTATTATTATTATTATTATTATGAAATATCTTAACTGATATTACTTACTTATCTTTTAAGGAATTGCAATGAATGCGGAATGACAGAAAAACATGAAAAGGTCGATTATTCAATATCGACTTCTGTCAGCACTGTTTATCTATTTTGTTCAGACATACATCTCTACTTTAGTATGATATGCATCTCTGGTATGATATACATCTCTGGTATGATATACTTCTCTATTATGTTAAACATCTCTGGTATGATATACATCACTGGTATGATATACTTCTCTGTTATGTTAAACATCTCTGGTATGATATACATCTCTTGTATGATATACATCTCTAGTATGATATACTTCTCTGGTATGATATACATCTCCGGTATGATACACATATCTGGTATGATATACATCTCTGGTGTGATATACATCTCTAGTATGATATACTTCTCTGGTATGATATACATCTCCGGTATGATATACATATCTGGTATGATATACATCTCTGGTATGATATACTTCTCTGGTATGATATACATATCTGGTATGATACACATCTCTGGTGTGATATACATCTCTAGTATGATATATATCTCTGGTATGATACACATCTCTGGTATGATATATATCTCTGGTATGATATGCATCTCTGGTATGATATACATCTATACTCTAGTAGGGATAAACATTTCTAGTAAGCTGCACATCTCTTCTTTGGTAAGGTGTGGTTCTGTAGCTTAATAACGTGTGGCTCTGTAGTTTAGTAAGGTGTGGCTCTGTAGTTTAGTAAGGTGTGGCTCTGTGGTTCAGTAAGGTGTGGCTCTGTGGTTCAGTAAGGTGTGGCTCTGTGGTTCAGTAAGGTGTGGCTCTGTAGTTTAGTAAGGTGTGGCTCTGC
>NW_025552765.1:0-12500 GCF_020424385.1 Procambarus clarkii | reverse complement strand
GTGTATATAAAATGTAAAAATTAGAGGAAAATTAAGGAGAGAGATTAGCGAATACTCATTGTTCGCTGACGATGTTCTGGACGAAACTACTTTTCTGACTCCTAATGTCTTCATCCCACTCTTTATGTGGTTCTTCAAACAGACGCGACTTAATCTTCCGGCGGGAAAATGGCCTCTTGGTGGGGTTAAGAGGCGCTGGAAAGGTGATTGTCGTCTCCCTCTCTCATGGCTGCCTTCTAATAGCTGGTGTTAGCAAGAGTGAGAGACCATTGCTCCATTGTGGCCGCCCATGGCAAATACAACTCAGTATGCTGCCTGTCAGAGGGCCAGACCTGCTTCCTCTCCAGTAGGTCATACACGATGGACAACAGTTTGTCCCAGTACCACCCCGATCCTCGGGATGGTACTGGGTACCAGTTAGGTACTAACTGGTGCTAACTGGTACCACACAATTTTCCTTTCTGCCATATCAGTAAAATCAGCATTTCCCCCATCCACTGGGCCAACATCTTATGTTCTGGACCTACACAGTCTATTTCTCTATCTTCCCTCACCTTCTTATCACCTGGGAGGCAAATCAAGAGGTTCTTGATTTCTTCCACTCACCTCTTTTACCTCTCGCAATACAACAGATACCATCTGGGTGACTTCCTCTAATATGTACTGTAACTCCTCTAATGTAACTCCTGCCCGTTACAGTTGGCGTTCTCTTCAGTTCAATACAGTGCCTTCAATTGAATACAGTGCCTTCAGTCAATACAGTGCCTTCAGTTCAATACAGTGCCTTCAGTCAATACAGTGCCTTCAGTCAATACAGTGCCTTCAGTTCAATACAGTGCCTTCAGTCAATACAGTGCCTTCAGTTCAATACAGTGCCTTCAGTCAATACAGTGCCTTCAGTTCAATACAGTGCCTTCAGTCAATACAGTGCCTTTAGTTCAATACAGTGCCTTTAGTTCAATACAGTGCCTTCAGTTCAATACAGTGCCTTCAGTCAATACAGTGCCTTCAGTTCAATACAGTGCCTTCAGTCAATACAGTGCCTTTAGTTCAATACAGTGCCTTCAGTTCAATACAGTGCCTTTAGTTCAATACAGTGCCTTTAGTTCAATACAGTGCATTCAGTCAATACATTGCCTTCAGTTCATTACAGTGCCTTCAGTCAATACAGTGCCTTTAGTTCAATACAGTGTCTTTAGTTCAATACAATGCCTTCAGTCAATACAGTGCCTTTAATTCAATATAGTGCCTTCAGTCAATACTGTGCTTTTAGTTCAATACAGTGTCTTTTGTTCAATACAGTGCCTTCAGTTCAATACAGTGTCTTTTGTTCAATACAGTGCCTTGAGTCAATACAGTGCCTTTAATTCAATACAGTGCCTTCAGTCAATACAGTGCCTTTAATTCAATAGAGTGCCCTCAGTCAATACAGTGCCTTCAGTTCATTACAGTGCCTTCAGTCAATACAGTGCCTTTAGTTCAATACAGTGCCTTCAGTCAATACAGTGCCTTCAGTTCAATACAGTGTCTTCAGTTCAATACAGTGCCTTCAGTTCAATACAGTGCCTTCAGTTCAATACAGTGCCTTTAGTTCAATACAGTGTCTTCAGTTCAATACAGTGCCTTCAGTCAATACAATGCCTTCAGTTCAATACAGTGCCTTCAGTTCAATACAGTGCCTTTAGTTCAATACAGTGCCTTCAGTTCAATACAGTGCCTTCAGTTCAATACAGTGCCTTTAGTTCAATACAGTGCCTTCAGTTCAATACAGTGCCTTCAGTCAATACAGTGCCTTCAGTTCAATACAGTGCCTTTAGTTCAATACAGTACCTTCAGTTCAATACAGTACCTTCAGTCAATACAGTGCCTTCAGTTCAATACAGTGCCTTTAGTTCAATACAGTACCTTCAGTTCAATACAGTACCTTCAGTCAATACAGTGCCTTCAGTTCAATACAGTGCCTTTAGTTCAATACAGTACCTTCAGTTCAATACAGTACCTTCAGTTCAATACAGTACCTTCAGTCAATACAGTGCCTTCAGTTCAATACGATGTCTGCAGTTAAATATAGTGCCTTCTGTAACATGATGACATTACTACGCTCTGGTTTTTCACCTTGAAAAACATTAATTAATAAATGATTCACAACATGGTTTTACAAATAACCGTTCATGTTTAACAAATTTGTTATCATTTTATTCCAGCATAGTTTGAGACAGATGATATTGGTAAGATTTGTGATGTTGTGTACCTTGACTTTAGCAAATCTCTTGGCACAGTGCCACATGAAAGACTGTTTAAAAAGATACAGGCTCATGGTATTGGGGGTGCTATATAAAATTGGATTAGGGCATAGCTATACCGAAGGGAACAAAGAGTTAGTATAATTGGGTTAAGTCAGAGAGGGAAAATGTTGTAAGTGGAGTGCCTCAAGGCTCTGTCTTGGGACCTCTATTATGCATAATATAAAAATGATTTAGATTCAGGTTTGAGCAGCAATATTTACAAATTTGCCGATGATACAAATTTCTGGAGGGAAATAAGCACAGAAAAAGACTCACTATCACTTCAAGACTATCTAAATAGGGTTTTGAAATGGGCAAAAGATTGGTAAATGCAGTTTAATGCTGACAAATGTAAGGTTTTGAGGTTAGGTAATGATGATAGAGTTACAAGATACGAGCTAGATGGTGTTGAGATTGCGAAGACGGATTGCTAAAGGGATCTGGGAGTTATGATAAGTAAGAATTTAAAACCATAAAATGAACGCATAAATGTTCGTAATAGGACACTGGGATTTATTAATCGAAGCGTTACTAATAAGACACCTGGTGTTGTTCTTCAGCTATATCTTGCTCTGGTTAGGCCCCATTTAGATTATGCAATTCTGTTTTGGTCGCCATACTATACGACGTTCTTAATCAGTTTCCAGTTGTGGGAGATTTTAAAGGGAAGCATCCAGGCATCCAGGCAGACAGGCGTGGCCGAGTCTGCAGAGTTTCTCACGCTCCTCCGGACAGCAGAGTGTGTTGTATGTCTCTGCTAGACGTGTTCGGACTCATGGATAGGTATTTTGAGCTTCTGTAGATTTTTTTGGTTTTGTTTCCAATGTCTTCAGTACCTGTGGATCAATGCCACGAGGCGTCTGAAAATGTGATGGTTAGTGCAATGTATTGCTTTACTGTTTTGTTATGTTATGTTCCGTGCAACGAATGGTTTGCACGAATTCCATGCAACTATTACACATGTACTTTAAACTCGTTATGTCATTCATCACTCTGACTTCACGGACCACAATTATAGTTAACACTGTAATAGTGAAGAGTAGTGTGGAAGACCACAACGCTTGAAGAGGTCAAGCTGTGAGCGCCTCACCGTGACGGACACATGAAGCTTGAGCGCTCTAGATGGCGGCATATTCCCCCTCACCTCTCTAGTACTCTTCTTCTCTCTAGTACCCCTCTCCTCTCCAGTATCCCTCTTCTCTCTAGTGTTTTAGTTTTTGAGTCAATCTTGTCCTTTGTTTGTGAATGTTGGAGGTGAGCGACTTGCTTTTATTTATGTTAATGAAGGAATGATGAGGCTTAACGTATCTGCATGTGACGCAGGCACTTCTGCTGGCCCAACCTGTTCCACTCTCTAGCCAGCCTATTCCACTGTCCATCCAGCCTATTCCACGGTCCACCCAGCCTATTCCACTGTCCACCCAGCCTATTCCACGTACAAAATAACTGAACCCGTCCTCAGGCTAGGCTCGTTAAAGCGGCGGCCGACCCCCAAAGACGTATCCAGCAATTTTTAGCTTACTGTGTATTAAAACAGTTTTCTCTCATGCATAAACTAATAATATTATTATAATACATTTGAGTTTTATGTATAGTTAGGCGTATGTTAGTTTAGCTTCTTGTGGGGATTATTTGCATTTGAAGTCCGCGGGTATTAGCAGAGTTGTAATTCGAACAGACGTCGCCAGCGAAGCCCCGTTCGAGAAATATTCGAACACCAGTTGTCAGTCGTTTAAAGCATTTTTCATTCATAAACGTGAAGTTTGCCGGCTTAATGGACAGAACAGTTTACACAAAAGAAGTGTTAAGTCTGCAGACACGAACAATGCTCACTTCTGTCATGTTAGGGATTCTAATCTTTCTATTGATTGGTCTTCTTCTAAAATAATCTTTCCTGCCTCTACTCTTCACAGACGCCGTTTTGCTTAATTGGCTTTAGTATTACACAAAATACTAGTCACAGCTTCGTGTCATCCTTTGCAGATGATACAAAAATCAGCACGAAAATTTCCTCTGTAGAAGACCCTGAAAAACTGCAGCCAGATGATATAATAAAAAAATATATCAATTGGGCAGCTGAAAATAACATTATGCTTAACGGCGACAAATTCCAGGTACTTAGGTATGGTGGAAACGAGGAATTTTATCGAAATACAGGGAACAGGACACAATCAGACACAATCATAGAAGGAAAGCAACATGTAAAAGATCTGAAAATTATGATGTCTGACGACCTGACATTTAGTGAACATAACCAAGGAAATATTGTGGCGGCCAGGAAAATGAGAGGATGGATTAAGAGAACGTTAAACTCCAGAGACCCCACAGCAATGATAATACTATTTAAATCACTGGTGCTGTCCCGTCTTGAGTATTGCACGGTACTCACTTACCCTTTCACAGCAGAAGAGATCTCTGAATTATAGGGGAATACAGAGAACATATACGGCACGCATAGAAACGATAAAACATCTAAATTATTGGGACCGTTTCAAAGCCCTTAAAATGTATTCTTTGGAAAAGGAGACGAGAGAGGTATGAAAAAATATATATACATGGAAGATCCCAGCCAGAGGCTTAGGGCCTGTGCAGGAATATCACTGAAAAAAAAAGATACTTGAAGGCCAAGTCCCAAATTTGCACAGTAGAATAACAACATACTGGAACGACAGATACGGAAGGAACTGCAGAATAGGACCAGTGAAGAGTAGAGGTGTCATAGGTACACTCAGAGAACACTGTCTGAACATCAGAGGTCCACAGCTGTTCAACACCCTCCCAGCATTAGAAGTATTGCTGGAATAAAGGTGGATGTATTGAAGAGGCACTTAGATAAGTTCTCGCAAGAAGTGCCGGACCAACCAGGCTGTCGTAAATATGTGGGCCTGCGGGCCGCTCCAAGCAACATCCTGTTGGACCAAGTTATTACAAGTCGAGCCTGGCCTCAGGCCGGGCTCGGGGAGTAGAAGACCTCCCAAAACCCTCTCCAGGTATGCTCCTGGTATACTCCAGGTATGCTCCAGAACATACCCAACATGAGCCTTAGTCCTGGCTCTGTTGCTGTTGACTCTTCCCTTTCATCGTACATACTTAAATGCTCCAACCTTCTTAACAAACGTGATCTGACTTAAGCCTACCCCTTTTCCCCCCTATCTTACCTTTCCTCATGTTCTTACCTCATACCATTCTTGCCTTTCATCCTATTCTTACCATTCATCTTAATCTTAACCTTTTTCTCCTGCCTGCTACTCATCGCTTACCTCACTCTCTTTCCTTATTTATTTGCCTGTATCATCCTCTCTTCTCCTCTCTCTATCTCGTCAATGGGATGAATCGAGTCTAATGATAATCACTGAAGGATTACCATTTAATAAATAAATCTTGTGACTCGAAGAGGCTCAAAGCAGTCATAGAACAACAAATGGAAACCCTCTCAAGACCGACAACCACTCACATCTACACAGACGGATCAGTTTATCAAGAAAGGGTTTCTGCTGGGGCAGCAGTTTACACCAACGACCATGAAGCTTACTGAAGTATAAACAGTGGATGCTTAACATATATTCTAAATCTTCACTCAAGATATTGTTATTCAGCCAGCACAGAGATAACATAAAACTCATCACTGAAAACCTACATACAGGAAAAGAAGCACACAATCTAGGACTGTCAATCACCCTAAATTGAATAACAAGTCACATTGGCATAGATGGTAATGAAAAGGCAGACTCATTACCAAAAGCTGCCACTGCTGTGCCTGTTGTACAGGTAAAAATACCTCCAAGTTTCTCACAGATTAAGGAGCAAATCAAGAAGATAATATTCTCAACTATCAAAACTCGCCACAGAGCCAAAGTAGCGGAAGGAGAATCCACTGCAATGTGGTACGAACAAGCCACTGGGTATTACTCTTTCAAGCCTGGCAAAAATATATCCAGAGACATTGCAGTAGCCATACACAGACTCAGACTTGGTTACAAGTGCTGCTGGGAGGTAATAAATCTAATACATAAAGAGTGACACATCTGTGGAACAGATGCAGACATACCACTATTACATTACTTACTGGAATGTGAAGCAACTGAAGCCCTGCACATCAAACTCAACATTCACCCAACAAGAGCAGCTACATTAAATGATTTTTTATTGTTGCCACCTGAGGCGGCTAGTTTATTGTGCACCCCATAGTCATCCTGTGAGCGGTAGCGCAAAAAGCATTACAGAGGGCACAAAAGTTCTTTATCAGACCTCATCTTAGATTATTACATAAACAATTTCATCTATCCTTCACACCTTATAGTTACGATGTCAGCTAGTTACAGAGAAAGTGATATTTCAAGAGCTATTTTTTTTTTTTTTTTTGAGATATATACAAGAGTTGTTACATTCTTGTACAGCCACTAGTACGCGTAGCGTTTCGGGCAGGTCCCTGGAATACGATCCCCTGCCGCGAAGAATCGTTTTTTCATCTAAGTACACATTTTACTGTTGCGTTAAACAGAGGCTACAGTTAAGGAATTGAGCCCAGTAAATCCTCCCCGGCCAGGATACGAACCCATGACATAGCGCTCGCGGAACGCCAGGCGAGTGTCTTACCACTACACCACGGAGACTGACTGATTTATTTACAATAAGTCATTATACATTAATGGTATAAATGACTGACTCTTTGACTTTGTGAGAGGCCTAGCTTACCGTACCGCCAATTCAGAACATCCCACAGCACAAACAGGTGTTAGAAGTACTGTTGACAGTCTTGTTTACTCGTAGGCCTCTGTCTCCATCCACGCCGCTGCCCGGCGTAGGTCCCTCCAACTTGTCGCTATATATCACCAGTACTCTGCTTCTTGTTCCTCTTAGCACCGATATAGTTCAATACCACACGTTTAGAATCACTTCTTCACTATTTGTTATGATCTTCACAATCACATCTAGTTGTGTACACTCTGACCATGCAGTGGCCCACGTGCTTGTCCTGGCATTGATGTCGTACCCCTGATCTTGTCTAATATGCACTATCGGACACTATCCATAAGTTTTCTAGTTTCAAATTGGTGTGTTGCACTTTGTATTATCACTGAACACCGAATTTCCCGTGTATTTCTCTGATGTTCCGAGATATAAAGCCTTATTGACGAGCGCGGCGCAACGTGACCACCCTCCCTCACCCTCGAGAAACGTACGTGTGTGTGTGTGTGTACTCACCTATTTATACTCACCTATTTGTGCTTGCAGGAACGAGCATTAACTCTTGGATCCCGTCTTTCCAGCTATCGGTTGTTTACAGCAATGACTCCTGTCCCATTTCCTTATCATACCTAGTTTTAAAAGTATGAATAGTATTTGCTTCCACAACCTGTTCCCCAAGTGCATTCCATTTTTCCACTACTCTCACGCTAAAAGAAAACTTCCTAACATCTCTGTGACTCATCTGAGTTTCCAGTTTCCACCCATGTCCCCTCGTTCTGTTATTATTACGTGTGAACATTTCATCTATTTCCACTTTGTCAATTCCCCTGAGTATTTTATATGTCCCTATCATATCTCCTCTCTCCCTTCTTTTCTCTAGTGTCGTAAGGTTCAGTTCCTTCAGCCGCTCTTCATATCCCATCCCTCGTAACTCTGGGACAAGCCTCGTCGCAAACCTCTGAACCTTCTCCAGTTTCTTTATGTGTTTCTTCAGGTGGGGGCTCCATGATGGCACGGCATACTCTAAGACGGGTCTCACGTAGGCAGTGTAAAGCGCCCTAAAAGCCTCCTCATTTAGGTTTCTGAACGAAGTTCTAATTTTCGCCAGTGTAGAGTACGCTGCTGTCGTTATCATATTTATATGTGCCTCAGGAGTTAGATTAGGTGTCACATCCACTCCCAGGTCTCTTTCTCGAATCGTTACAGGTAGGCTGTTCCCCTTCATTGTGTACTGTCCCTTTGGTCTCCTGTCACCTGATCCCATTTCCATAACTTTACATTTACCGGTGTTAAACTCCAGTAGCCATTTCCCTGACCATCTCTGCAGCCTGTTTAAGTCCTCTTGGAGGATCCTACAATCCTCGTCTGTCACAACTCTTCTCATTAATTTTGCGTCATCTGCAAACATCGACATGTATGATTCCACTCCTGTAAACATATCATTTACGTAAATTAGAAAGAGGATTGGTCCCAGCACCGATCCTTGAGGTACTCCACTTGTTACTGTTCGCCAGTCCGACTTCTCGCCCCTTACCATTACCCTCTGGCTCCTTCCAGTTAGGTAGTTCTTCACCCATACTAGGGCCTTTCCGCTTACTCCTGCCTGCCTCTCAAGTTTGTATAGCAGTCTCATGTGCGGTACTGTATCAAAGGCCTTTTGGCAGTCAAGAAATATGCAGTCTGCCCAGCCTTCTCTGTCCTGCCTTATCCTTGTTACTTTATCATAGAATTCTAAAAGGTTTGTTAGGCATGATTTCCCTGTCCAGAACCCATGTTGGTGCTTGTTTACAAACCCAATGCTCTCCAGGTGCTCAACAAGTCTTAGCCTAATTATTCTTTCAAGTATTTTGCAGGGGATGCTTGTCAGTGATACGGGTCTGTAGTTAAGTGCCTCCTCCCTATCACCTTTCTTGAAAATCGGTACGACATTTGCCTCCTTCCAGCAACTGGGCAATTCTCCCGACATAAGTGACTCATTAAAGATCATTGCCAGAGGCACACTGAGAGCCTGCGCTGCCTCTTTAAGTATCCACGGTGATACTTTGTCTGGTCCAACTGCTTTACTGGCATCCAGTGTTGTCAACTGTTTCATTACATCCTCTGCTGTCACCTCTATATCTGATAGTCTTTCATCTTGGGTAATCTCTTCTAACAATGGGAGCTGCTCAGGCTCGGTTGTGAACACTCCATGGAATTTTGCATTCAGTACCTCGTAGATTTCCTTGTCGCTTTCTGTATATGCCCCTTCTGTTTTCCTCAGTCTTGTCACTTGGTCATTTACCGACATCTTCCTTCTTATATGGCTATGTAGTAATTTAGGTTGCTTTTTCGCTTTGACTGCAATATCATTCTCATAATTTCTTTCCGACACTCGTCTTATGTTAATGTAATCATTCCTAGCTCTGTTACATCTAATCCTGTTGTCCTCTGTCCTTTGCCTTCTGTATTTCCTCCACTCCCTCCTGCTTCTCACCTTTGCTTCCTGACACTGTCTATTAAACCATGGGTTATTATATTCCCTCCTGCTTTTTTCCTTTATTGTTGGAATAAATCTCTCTTCAGCCTCCTTGCATTTCAATATGACTTGGTTCATCATACCTTGCACTGTTTTTCCTCTAAGTTCTTCCTCCCACTGCACTTCTCCCAGGTAGTCCCTTATCCTTCTGTAGTCCCCTTTTCTGTAATCAAGTCTCCTTTCCCGGACCTCTTGTCCTTTGGTCACAATTTTAAGCTACATCATGTAGTCAAAGACAAGGACACAATGGTCACTGGTTCCTAGTGGTATTTCATGTTCCAACTGCTCGATGTCTTCTACATTCTGGGTGAAAATGAGATCTAATAGGCTGGGCGTATCCCCTCCTCTTTCCCTAGTATCTTCTTTCACATGCTGTGTTAGGAAATTCCTGTCAATAACGTCTACCAGCTTGGCTTCCCAGGTCTCCTCCCCGGCATGGGGATTCCTCGTTTCCCAATCTATCTCTCCGTGATTTAGGTCCCCTCATGACCAGCAGCTTCGCTCTCATTCTATGCGCTATAGTTGCTGCCCTCTGCAGTTCATCTATACATGTCTTGTTGCTGTCCTCGTACTCCTGCCTGGGCCTTCTACTGTTTGGTGGGGGATTGTAGAGTATCAAGATTACAATCTTCTTCCCATCCACTGTCAGAGTTCCATGTATGAAGCTTGTGCTTTCATTGGTACCCGGATTTTCCAGCTCATCAAACTTCCATTTCTGCTTTATTAGTAGTGCCACTCCTCCTCCCTGTCTCTGTGTCCTTTCTTTTCTGATCACCTGGTACCCCTCTGGAAAGATTGCATCCGAGATCATGCCATTTATTTTAGTTTCCACTATTGCCACTATGTCTGGGTCTGCCTCACTAACTCTTTCTTTTATCTCTTCTGCTTTATTGGCTACCCCATCAGCATTGGTGTACCAAACCTTGAGACTCTTCTTGGAAACTCGGGTGTCAGAGTTCCCCCTTTCACCAGGGGTCTGGGGGGAACTGGGGGGTGTCTGGGGGGCAAGTGGGGGCTGTGGGGGTGAGTGGGGGGGTGCTAGGGGGGTGCCTGGGAGTGCCTGGTAGGCGAATGGGGTCTGGGCATCTAGGGGGGTAGGAAGGGGATACTGGGTCTGAAAGTTAGGGGTCTGAATAGCATAGGGGGTTGAGAAATAGAGTGAGACTGAGAGTCAGATAGAGGTTGAGAGGTTGGGGGGGAGAGGGATACTGAGGGCAGAGGGCTGAGATGAGAATGGAGCATAGGTGCTGGGAGTGGAAAAGAGAGTGTATTAGTTAGGGGGGAATCGGGGGTAGGTGGGGGTTTTGGGGTAGAAGAGGAGAAGAGGGAGATGGGGGAAGGTGTTAGGGGGTCACAAGGTGAGGGGGTTAAATGTGGGCTGGAGGTGCATAGGAGGGGTGAGGGTTGGGTGGGGTTTGGGGGTGAGTGGAAGAGGGGTGCAGTGGAAGCTGGGATGGAGTAGATGGAATTGAAGTCAATGGGGTAGAAGGGGCAGGGGAGTAGGAAGGGGTAGTTGGGGAGGGGGGATGGGAAGGTGGGTTTGGGGAGGGCATGGCTTGACCCACTGGGGTCGTTGACAGGTGTGATGTAGCAGGGGCAGGGGAATCATTGGGGTGGTGCAAATATGTAAGGGACAGGGGGGTTTGGTGGGCTGAGGCAGGGGGGGAGGTATAGGAGGGCTGAGTTGGGGAGGATGCGACCTGGGAGGTGACCTGGGAGGTGGCCTGGGAGGTGACCTGGGATGTGACCTGGGAGGTGAGACTACCTGAGAGGCTAGTTCGGTGTCGTTGTTGCCATCTATTCTTGTGGGCTATTTGCTCATCTTTCGTCATAAACCTCTCTATAAACACATTGTAATGGGTTTCACTTCCTCTGAATAAATGCTTGTTCCTCATTATGTACTCCACAGCCTCCTCATTGGAGAATTGCACCAGAACAGGTCTATTCTTGGTACAATTGTAAGGTCCAACCCAGCGGCTGATATCCACTTCGTGTTCTGCCATTCCTTCTCCAATACATCTCAATATCTCATGCAATTCGTATTTTTCCATTTCTATTCTCTCTTGTCTTGTTGGTGCCCCAGATTCGAATAATCCATGTATTATAATAGACCGTCTCCTCAGTAATTCAGTGTCATGCTGGTAGCCTGTCCCCTGGGGATTCTCCATCCCAACCGCAGTCACTAACCCATCCCCCACTAATCCTCTGTCCTTAGCCATGCTGTTAATCATTCCTAATTCGATTGTGATACGAGCACATTCCCTCTCCCAGTCCTCTCTTCCCTTCCTAATCTCTTCCTGAACATAGAGCATAAGTTCTTGTTTCTGCCTCTCTACCGCATCCTGTATTTGCTGAAATAACTCACTTTTATTCCCTTGAATTAGATCCTCCATCCAATCGCTCCTTCTCTCTACAAATTTCCCTATTAATTTGTCTATAAATCTGTCCTCCTCCTCATCCCTGCTGGTGATTGACCTTGAACTCCTTCTAGTCATTGCAGTAACAATCTAGCCAAAAAGGCGCTCCTCAATACCTTGCACAATCTGCAGCACAAACAGGCGAGAAAGTACTCCACGCGGCTGGTCCAGATGTGAGGTCGCTGCGTCCCGCGTCACAGCTGGTGAGGTCACGTGTGGTGAGGTCACTCCGGCTCCACAATTTCGGCTCCACAATTTCACAATACCACGATGTACTCGACACTTATTTTCAGTGGTGCTGTTTGTACTGTTTTTCTTCACTTTCTTGTGGTTTGAGTGAGCTTACTAGTTATTCAATCACTCATATACACTCATATACGCATATACACTGATTATTCCCCCCAATTCACTAGCTACGCAAGAGCTTCCCAGACCCTTCTGACCTCCGCGGCTGTTTGACCTCAACTGTGTGTGTGTGTGTGTGTGTGTGTGTGTGTGTGTGTGTGTGTGTGTGTGTGTGTGTGTGTGTGTGTGTGTGTGTGTGTGTGTGTGTGTGTGTGTGTGTGTGTGTTGTGTGTGTGTGTGTGTAGGTGT
>NW_025552764.1:0-10281 GCF_020424385.1 Procambarus clarkii | reverse complement strand
GTGAAAACTCAGCTAAATGAGCTTTGGCCGTGCTATGTTCCAAAACATTTTTGGGTATATTTGGTGGAAATTGTCTTAAATTAGGTCAAATTTATATGGGATAACTTAAATTTCGCCTACTTTAACCAAATCTAGGTTTGGATATGCTAGGATAGGTTAGGTAAGGTTGCGTAGGGTAGGATGGTATAGGAGAAAATGTAGGTAAAAATGGGCTTTGGCAGTGCTGTGATACAGAACATTTGGATATATTGGTGGGAATTGCCTTAAATTAGTTAGAATTTAGGTGGGATAGCTTAAATTTCGCCGACTTTAACCAAATCTGGGTTTGGATATGCTAGGATAGGTTAGGTGAGGTTGCGTAGGGTAGGATGGAATAGGAGAAAATGTAGGTAAAAATGGGCTTTGGCAGTGCTGTGATATGAAACATTTGGGTATATTTGGTCAATTTAGGTGGCATAGCATGAATTTCGTCGACTTTAACCAAATCCAGGTTTGGATATGCTAGGTCAGGTTGGGTGAGGTTGTGTAGGATAGTATGGAATAGGTGAAAATGGGCTTTGGCGATGCTATGATACACAACATTTGGGTATATTTGGTGGAAATTGCCTTAAATTTGGTGAAATTTAGGTGGCATAGCATACATTTCGCCAACTTTACCAAATCCAGGGTTGGATATGCTAGGTCAGGTTTGGTGAGGTCGTGTAGGGAAGGACATATATAATATCTTAGGGTAATGAACTAGTATGTTTATGAAATAGTGTAAATTTTCCTATTTGGGGTTCGTGCTATATGACAGACTCATATAATGTATGGACAGAGGCGACATAGGCTTGTATGTGAGGATATGGGATGCTCATATTTAGTAAGTTTAGCTAGGTAGAATTTAGTCAAATTTGCGTAGTATAAGTATATTTTTGATAGATTTAGATGAATTTAAGTTTTAACAGGATGCATTTTGATAAGATATAGCAAATTTGTCTAAAATTATCATAGAAAATACTGACTCCACCTAACCCCACCTGCCCTAACATAACTAAGGCTAGAACAAATAAGTCTGTTAGATGGTTTGAATAAATACATAAATATGGTGGTCTGATTGGAGAGAATGTAACAAGGAAGGTATTAATAAGACATAAAAACAGTGGACATATGTTAGATGAATAATTTAGCACTAATAATGTTGATATCTTAATGGAAAAAGAATGTGTTATATATTGAGCTCATTGGAAGTTATAAGAAACATTTTTATATGTGAAATTCTGACTTTTGGGGAGTTGGTTAAACTCAGCATATTATAATTAATGTCCTAAATATACCCAGAAAAATATCATGCAAATTGTGTATTGTTTGACCCAGTTGGTTGTGTTTGTACATATATAGCACAATTAATATACTTGTGTATTAATTGTGCAGATTATGTATTTTGCATATGTTGTATGATTATTGAAATTATGTATTGATTATATTTCTATAAATTGTGTATTGTTTTGTGCAAGTTGTATGTATTAATTGTATATGTTTTTGTATGTGTATTTGCGGAAATTGCATAGTTGTGTATTTAATGAATATGTGCTAGTTATGTATTGTTCAGATTTTGGTAAGTTGTGTATTGATTATATTTTTGAGCAAGTTGTGTAAATGTCGCAATTGTATTTGTGTAAATCGTGTATTTATGCTAGTTGTGTATTTTCATATTTGGGGTAGTTATGTATTGTACGTATTTGTGCTAGATATGCATTTGTGCAAGTTGTGTGTAATAAATATGAAAGATGTGTAATATTGTATAAGTTGTGTATTAATTGCGCATGTTGTGTAATTGCATATGGACGAATTGTTTATTTTTACCTTTGGGTATTGATTGTCATTGTGCAAGCTGAGTAATTATATAGCAAGTTTTCTTGTATTAATTGTGCAAAGATGTAAAATAATTACACAAACTGTGTAATAATTTTTGTGATAATAGTGCATTTATGCACGTTGTGTTTTTAATTTGTTGAAGTGGAACTGGTGAAACTGTATTTGTGTGTGAAAATTGTGTATTTTGTGTAAGCTCTGTAATTTGATAAAATAGATCTTTATGGTGTAAGTGTATTTTGGTTTATGAGACAATGTGTGGGTATTTTGTGAAAATTACGTTTGTGAAATTGTGTAATTTTAGTGAAAGCGCATTTTTGATTGTCTAAATGTATAAGCATTTTGATATATTTGTGCAAAATACCGTACTTTGCGTAAATGTCATACTCTGAGTGTACATGCAATATTGTGTAAATGGTATATTTTTGTTTGCAACTGACATATTTTGTATGAAAATCTCATATTTTTTTTATGTGATGGTATATTTTGAGTGTAAATAGTATATTTTGTGCATAAATGGCATATTTGGTGTGTAAATGCAGTATTTTCTGTGTGTATGGCATAAATTACATCTGATTAATGGGGAAATGGTGGCAAAAACTAGGCTATTCTCTATGAATGCATAGGTTTTGAAGTATGTGTAGGTATGCATGATTGTATTTGCGAGTGTTGGTTTAGAAACAAGTAAGCTGATTTGCGTAGCAAGACTAGGATTTTTTGAGGTGTAGAAATGATTAGCCTATGAATATAGTGGCTAACATCCAGCTGAGTTGCTAGATGGATGAATTGAGGTGCGACATTTGGATATCTATTTGATGGATGTGAGGACAGTTGACTAGCCTATGAACACAGCCACTAATCCGCTGTACTGCCAGATGTGTGGTAACTACTTGTGGATTATAGTAGATTATCTAGATATAAGGTTTTCATAATTGCTGTTGTGTATAAAACTAGAATAAGAGCTATTTATTAAAACTATTATTGTAAACTAATACTTTAAGTGGGATCCCTTGGTTGTTTTAAGCATAGGGTGGACATGAATGAGATTGGGTGGAAATATATAGGAGCTGCCTCGTATGGGCCAATATGACCTCTGCAGTTACCTTTATTCTTATGTTCAGCTCACCTGCTATGCTGCCAGATGTACGATTCTGCTTAAATTGCAGTATGACATTTGGGCTTCTGTTATACTTTTGAGCTTATCACTGAATAATGATTACAGTTGTGGATGACTAAAATGTATATTCTTAAACCTCTGATTAGGTTAGGTGGGGATGGATAGTCTAGTCATTTTTGAATAATAACATCAAATACACATGCCAGTAGGACGCCAAAGGTTGCATTGGTTGTCTGGTGACGTCATACATAGTTGACCAGTAAGGTACTGTAATACCTTCACACCTATATGCTAATGACCATCAATACATTATCCCTATACCTGAGCTCGCTTTTCACGATGTCACTAAACAACAACAATAACTGTTCTGTAGAATGTATTTGTTTGTTATAAATAATATGTTAGGTTAGGTTAGATTAGGAAGGTTTGATCGGGTTTATGAATAACAGAAAATATAAGCAATGAGCGAAAATACGAGCTATTGTAGCTGAATATCAACTCTGATGAAGCACAGAGTATAGGTGAGGTATTAAGCTAGATTAAGAGTTCACACTTATGTGTGAACCTCCTGGGATCAGCATTTAGCCCGTTGATGCCTCGTGCCGCATTAGGGACGATGACGTCACAAAAGGTGGTAACTGCAGAAGGCTTTTATTTCAAAAACATGAGAGGCATGCTTTTACTGAATGGGTTTTTTATTTTATTTGTTAAATGCTACAGTATGGTGTGGGAGGTATGTTTTTGGGTGAATGTGAGATGTGCATAAGGATAGGGTCACTACCGAACTCGCATTGAAATCACCAATGCCCAGGGCTCTGTTTTTTCATATATACGACTGATAGCAGTTTTATTTTTTTTTGCCCTATGTATAATAAACGATCCTTCAAGAAAGATGGTCAAAGCTCAAATTACATTCTCTAGAACGATGACGAAGAAGAAGAAATATGGGTGACATGATAGACGTGTGACTGAATGGTCATAGCAAAGGGGAATATTAATGACCCATTATTCGAATCAACATGAAACAGAACAGGAATGAATTGGATTGGTTTTTTTTTTTTAGATTTAGGAAAATACCTGGGTAAATATAGGTAACAGGGGAAGAACTCGAAAAATACACAAATAACTTCTTGCAGTGCTGCTCCCCTTTTGTTTCATGCAATGACGATGGTTGGAAGTAAATAGGAAATTTAAAATAGTTTAGGTTGATGGTATTTTACTTTAGGTTTCAGGGTTACTGTTTTTTTTGCCCTATGCATAATAAACGATCCTTCAAGAAAGATTGTCATAGCTCAAATTACATTCTCTAGAACGACGACGAAGAAGAAGAAATAGGGGTGACATGATAGAGGTGTGACTGAATGGTCATACTAAAGGGGAATATTAATAACCTATTATACGTATCAACATGAAACAGAATAGGAAATGAATTGGATAAGTTATATATTTAGGAAAAAGACCTGGGTAAATACAGGCAGCAGGGGACGAACTTGAAAATACACACATAACTTCTTGCAGTGCTGAAGTCATGTTCTTCCTCACATACTGTTTCCCTTTGATAAATGTAATGGGTGATGGTTGGAGGTAAATATGTTATTAAAAATAGACTAGGGATGATGGTATTTTATATTAGATTTCAAGGACACTGTTGTATCGCAAAACCCATGATGCTACGACAGGCTTTTTAATCCCTCGAACATGCCGGTGCAGGAATGCTGAGCGGTTAGCTGGTGACGTCATTGACCATTAGCAATGTCTGTGCAGGGTCACTGAGCCAACGAAATTTGGGGATGCCAGGGACCAGCATTTTAATCCTACCCCCAGGCAAATTGTGATGCTACGACCGGCACTGTAAAAAAACCGTGATGCTACGACCGGCATAGGAACAAAAAACTATGATGCTAAGACCAGCATAGGAACAAAAAAATTCAGAAAAAACCCCCTACGCCTACGACCGGCTTTGGAAAAAATGAAAAAAGCCGGTCGTAGCTATCAAAAACCCCTGACGACTACGACGTGCTTAGGAAAAATGAAAATTGCACGTCGTAGCTATCAAAAACCCCTGACGACTACGACGTGCTTAGGAAAAAATGAAAATTGCACGTCGTAGCTATCAAAAACCCCTGACGACTACGACGTGCTTAGGAAAAAATGAAAATTGCACGTCGTAGCTATCAACAACCCTGACGACTACGACGTGCATAGGAAAAAAAATGAAAATTGCACGTCGTAGTCGTCAATCCCACTACTTATTATGTCAGTGACGGGTCTGGTGGAGGGTATTATGTCAGTGACGGGTCTGGTGGAGGGTATTATGTCAGTGACGGGTCTGGTGGGAGGGTATTATGTCAGTGACGGGTCTGGTGGAGGGTATTATGTCAGTGACGGGTCTGGTGGGAGGGTATTATGTCAGTGACGGGTCTGGTGGAGGGTATTATGTCAGTGACGGGTCTGGTGGGAGGGTATTATGTCAGTGACGGGTCTGGTGGAGAGTATTATGTCAGTGACGGGTCTGGTGGAGGGTATTATGTCAGTGACGGGTCTGGTGGAGGGTATTATGTCAGTGACGGGTCTGGTGGAGGGTATTATGTCAGTGACGGGTCTGGTGGAGGGTATTATGTCAGTGACGGGTCTGGTGGAGGGTATTATGTCAGTGACGGGTCTGGTGGAGGGTATTATGTCAGTGACGGGTCTGGTGGGAGGGTATTATGTCAGTGACGGGTCTGGTGGAGGGTATTATGTCAGTGACGGGTCTGGTGGAGGGTATTATGCCAGTGACGGGTCTGGTGGAGGGTATTATGCCAGTGACGGGTCTGGTGGAGGGTATTATGTCAGTGACGGGTCTGGTGGAGGGTATTATGTCAGTGACGGGTCTGGTGGAGGGTATTATGTCAGTGACGGGTCTGGTGGAGGGTATTATGTCAGTGACGGGTCGGGTGGAGGGTATTATGTCAGTGACGGGTCTGGTGGAGGGTATTATGTCAGTGACGGGTCTGGTGGGAGGGTATTATACCAGTGACGGGTCTGGTGGAGGGTATTATGTCAGTGACGGGTCTGGTGGGAGGGTATTATGTCAGTGACGGGTCTGGTGGGAGGGTATTATGTCAGTGACGGGTCTGGTGGAGGGTATTATGTCAGTGACGGGTCTGGTGGGAGGGTATTATGTCAGTGACGGGTCTGGTGGGAGGGTATTATGTCAGTGACGGGTCTGGTGGGAGGGTATTATACCAGTGACGGGTCTGGTGGAGGTTATTATGTCAGTGACGGGTCTGGTGGAGGGTATTATGTCAGTGACGGGTCTGGTGGAGGGTATTATGTCAGTGACGGGTCGGGTGGAGGGTATTATGTCAGTGACGGGTCTGGTGGAGGGTATTATGTCAGTGACGGGTCTGGTGGGAGGGTATTATACCAGTGACGGGTCTGGTGGAGGGTATTATGTCAGTGACGGGTCTGGTGGAGGGTATTATGTCAGTGACGGGTGTGGTGGGAGGGTATTATGTCAGTGAGGGGTCTGGTGGAGGGTATTATGTCAGTGACGGGTCTGGTGGGAGGGTATTATGCCAGTGACGGGTCTGGTGGGAGGGTCTGGTGGGAGGGTATTATACCAGTGACGGGTCTGGTGGAGGGTATTATGTCAGTGACGGGTCTGGTGGGAGGGTATTATGTCAGTGACGGGTCTGGTGGGATGGTATTATGTCAGTGACGGGTCTGGTGGGAGGGTCTGGTGGGAGGGTATTATGTCAGTGACGGGTCTGGTGGGAGGGTATTATGTCAGTGACGGGTCTGGTGGAGGGTATTATGTCAGTGACGGGTCTTGTGGAGGGTATTATGTCAGTGACGGGTCTGGTGGAGGGTATTATGTCAGTGACGGGTCTGGTGGGAGGGTATTATGTCAGTGACGGGTCTGGTGGAGGGTATTATGTCAGTGACGGGTCTGGTGGAGGGTATTATGTCAGTGACGGGTCTGGTGGAGGGTATTATGTCAGTGACGGGTCTGGTGGGAGGGTATTATGTCAGTGACGGGTCTTGTGGAGGGTATTATGTCAGTGACAGGTCTGGTGGGAGGGTATTATGTCAGTGACGGGTCTGGTGGGAGGGTATTATGTCAGTGACGGGTCTGGTGGAGGGTATTATGTCAGTGACGGGTCTGGTGGAGGGTATTATGTCAGTGACGGGTCTGGTGGAGGGTATTATGTCAGTGACGGGTCTGGTGGAGGGTATTATGTCAGTGACGGGTCACGGGTCTGGTGGAGGGTATTATGTCAGTGACGGGTCTGGTGGAGGGTATTATGTCAGTGACGGGTCACGAATCTGGTGGAGGGTATTATGTCAGTGACGGGTCTGGTGGATTGTATTATGTCAGTGACGGGTCTGGTGGAGGGTATTATGTCAGTGACGGGTCTGGTGGAGGGTATTATGCCAGTGACGGGTCTGGTGGAGGGTATTATGTCAGTGACGGGTCTGGTGGAGGGTATTATGTCAGTGACGGGTCTGGTGGGAGGGTATTATGTCAGTGACGGGTCTGGTGGAGGGTATTATGTCAGTGACGGGTCTGGTGGAGGGTATTATGTCAGTGAGGGGTCTGGTGGAGGGTATTATGCCAGTGACGGGTCTGGTGGAGGGTATTATGTCAGTGACGGGTCTGGTGGGAGGGTATTATGCCAGTGACGGGTCTGGTGGAGGGTATTATGTCAGTGACGGGTCTGGTGGAGGGTATTATGTCAGTGAGGGGTCTGGTGGAGGGTATTATGCCAGTGACGGGTCTGGTGGAGGGTATTATGTCAGTGACGGGTCTGGTGGAGGGAATTATGTCAGTGACGGGTCTGGTGGAGGGTATTATGTCAATGACGGGTCTGGCGGGAGGGTATTATGCCAGTGACGGGTCTGGTGGAGGGTATTATGTCAGTGACGGGTCTTGTGGAGGGTATTATGTCAGTGACGGGTCTGGTGGAGGGTATTATGTCAGTGACGGGTCTGGTGGAGGGTATTATGTCAGTGACGGGTCTGGTGGAGGGTATAATGTCAGTGACGGGTCTGGTGGGAGGGTATTATGTCAGTGACGGGTCTGGTGGAGGGTATTATGTCAGTGACGGGTCTGGTGGAGGGTATTATGTCAGTGACGGGTCTGGTGGAGGGTATTATGTCAGTGACGGGTCTGGTGGGAGGGTATTATGCCAGTGACGGGTCTGGTGGGAGGGTATTATGTCAGTGACGGGTCTGGTGGGAGGGTATTAAGTCAGTGACGGGTCTGGTGGGAGGGTATTATGTCAGTGACGGGTCTGGTGGAGGGTATTATGTCAGTGACGGGTCTGGTGGGAGGGTATTATGTCAGTGACGGGTCTGGTGGAGGGTATTATGTCAGTGACGGGTCTGGTGGAGGGTATTATGTCAGTGACGGGTCTGGTGGAGGGTATTATGTCAGTGACGGGTCTGGTGGAGGGTATTATGTCAGTGACGGGTCTGGTGGAGGGTATTATGTCAGTGACGGGTCTGGTGGGAGGGTATTATGTCAGTGACGGGTCTGGTGGAGGGTATTATGTCAGTGACGGGTCTGGTGGAGGGTATTATGCCAGTGACGGGTCTGGTGGAGGGAATTATGTCAGTGACGGGTCTGGTGGAGGGTATTATGTCAGTGACGGGTCTGGTGGAGGGTATTATGTCAGTGACGGGTCTGGTGGGAGGGTATTATGTCAGTGACGGGTCTGGTGGAGGGTATTATGTCAGTGACGGGTCTGGTGGGAGGGTATTATGTCAGTGACGGGTCTGGTGGAGGGTATTATGTCAGTGACGGGTCTGGTGGGAGGGTATTATGTCAGTGACGGGTCTGGTGGAGAGTATTATGTCAGTGACGGGTCTGGTGGAGGGTATTATGTCAGTGACGGGTCTGGTGGAGGGTATTATGTCAGTGACGGGTCTGGTGGAGGGTATTATGTCAGTGACGGGTCTGGTGGAGGGTATTATGTCAGTGACGGGTCTGGTGGAGGGTATTATGTCAGTGACGGGTCTGGTGGAGGGTATAATGTCAGTGACGGGTCTGGTGCGAGGGTATTATGTCAGTGACGGGTCTGGTGGAGGGTATTATGTCAGTGACGGGTCTGGTGGAGGGTATTATGCCAGTGACGGGTCTGGTGGAGGGTATTATGCCAGTGACGGGTCTGGTGGAGGGTATTATGTCAGTGACGGGTCTGGTGGAGGGTATTATGTCAGTGACGGGTCTGGTGGAGGGTATTATGTCAGTGACGGGTCTGGTGGAGGGTATTATGTCAGTGACGGGTCTGGTGGAGGGTATTATGTCAGTGACGGGTCTGGTGGAGGGTATTATGTCAGTGACGGGTCTGGTGGAGGGTATTATGTCAGTGACGGGTCTGGTGGAGGGTAGGGTATTATGTCAGTGACGGGTCTGGTGGAGGGTATTATGTCAGTGACGGGTCTGGTGGAGGGTATTATGTCAGTGACGGGTCACGGGTCTGGTGGAGGGTATTATGTCAGTGACGGGTCTGGTGGAGGGTATTATGTCAGTGACGGGTCACGAATCTGGTGGAGGGTATTATGTCAGTGACGGGTCTGGTGGAGGGTATTATGTCAGTGACGGGTCTGGTGGAGGGTATTATGTCAGTGACGGGTCTGGTGGAGGGTATTATGCCAGTGACGGGTCTGGTGGAGGGTATTATGTCAGTGACGGGTCTGGTGGAGGGTATTATGTCAGTGACGGGTCTGGTGGGAGGGTATTATGTCAGTGACGGGTCTGGTGGAGGGTATTATGTCAGTGACGGGTCTGGTGGAGGGTATTATGTCAGTGAGGGGTCTGGTGGAGGGTATTATGTCAGTGACGGGTCTGGTGGAGGGTATTATGTCAGTGACGGGTCTGGTGGGAGGGTATTATGCCAGTGACGGGTCTGGTGGAGGGTATTATGTCAGTGACGGGTCTGGTGGAGGGTATTATGTCAGTGAGGGGTCTGGTGGAGGGTATTATGCCAGTGACGGGTCTGGTGGAGGGTATTATGTCAGTGACGGGTCTGGTGGAGGGAATTATGTCAGTGACGGGTCTGGTGGAGGGTATTATGTCAATGACGGGTCTGGCGGGAGGGTATTATGCCAGTGACGGGTCTGGTGGAGGGTATTATGTCAGTGACGGGTCTTGTGGAGGGAATTATGTCAGTGACGGGTCTGGTGGGAGGGTATTATGTCAGTGACGGGTCTGGTGGAGGGTATTATGTCAGTGACGGGTCTGGTGGAGGGTATTATGTCAGTGACGGGTCTGGTGGAGGGTATTATGTCAGTGACGGGTCTGGTGGAGGGTATTATGTCAG
>NW_025552763.1:30000-40017 GCF_020424385.1 Procambarus clarkii | reverse complement strand
ATTGTACACCAGACCTGAACACTGTGTGTATTGATCATTGTACACCAGACCTGAACACTGTGGTGTATTGATCATTGTACACCAGACCTGAACACTGTGTATTGATCATTGTACACCAGACCTGAACACTGTGGTGTATTGATCATTGTACACCAGACCTGAACACTGTGGTGTATTGATCATTGTACACCAGACCTGAACACTGTGTATTGATCATTGTACACCAGACCTGAACACTGTGTATTGATCATTTTACACCAGACCTGAACACTGTGTATTGATCATTGTACACCAGGCCTGAACACTGTGTATTGATCATTGTACACCAGACCTGATCACTGTGTATTGATCATTGTACACCAGACCTGAGCACTGTGTATTGATCATTGTACACTAGGCCTGAACACAGTGTATTGATCATTGTACACCAGACCTGAGCACTGTGTATTGATCATTGTACACCAGGCCTGAACACTGTGTATTGATCATTGTACACCAGACCTGAACACTGTGTATTGATCATTGTACACCAGGCCTGAACACTGTGTATTGATCATTGTACACCAGACCTGAGCACTGTGTATTGATCATTGTACACCAGACCTGAGCACTGTGTATTGATCATTGTACACCAGGCCTGAACACTGTGTATTGATCATTGTACACCAGACCTGAACACTGTGTATTGATCATTGTACACAGACAGGCCTGAACACTGTGTATTGATCATTGTACACCAGACCTGAACACTGTGTATTGATCATTGTACACCAGGCCTGAACACTGTGTATTGATCATTGTACACCAGACCTGAACACTGTGTATTGATCATTGTACACCAGGCCTGAACACTGTGTATTGATCATTGTACACCAGACCTGAACACTGTGTATTGATCATTGTACACCAGGCCTGAACAAATTATCTTTTAACATAATAGCCTTGGGATCATTGGGTTGTTTCAAGCGTAGGTTAGACATGTATATGAATAGGTTTGAAGGGAACTATCAGGGGGAAAGCGCCAAGTCATTACGACTATATAGCACTGGGAAGGGAGTCAGGATAAGGATTTGGGATGGGACAGGGGAAAGGAATGGTGCCCAACCACTTGGACGGTCGGGGATTGAACACCGACCTGCATGAAGCGAGACCGTCGCTCTACCGTCCAGCCCAAGTGGTTGGGGTGAATAGGTTTGAGTGGATATAATTGCCTCATACGGGTCAATTGGGCTCCTGCAGCTTCCTTTATTATGTTCTGTGACACGTGCTGTTTAGAACAGCTGATCAATGTAAACAAAGAATATCCTAGGCATCAGCGGGAGCCGTGTTGTTGACCCTCCACGTGTCGCGACTATAGGGAAAGTTGCTCTTCACATTTACAAATCTAATTCTTCAAGGACTTCAACAAGCCAAAAGCAATATTGGTGATGGTTCTGGTATACCGTCTTGGTTGGTGTTTGTGGTATACCGTCTTGGTGAGGGTATACCCGCCTGTGACCTCTGGTGGCTGAGTAAGAGGTCACAGGGTATACCTGTGACCTCTGGTGGCTGAGTAAGAGATCACAGGGTATACCTGTGACCCCTGGTGGCTGAGTAAGAGATCACAGGGTATACCTGTGACCTCTGGTGGCTGAGTAAGAGGTCACAGGGTATACCTGTGACCCCTGGTGGCTGAGTAAGAGATCACAGGGTATACCTGTGACCCCTGGTGGCTGAGTAAGAGATCACAGGGTATACCTGTGACCTCTCGTGGCTGAGTAAGAGATCACAGGGTATACCTGTGACCTCTCGTGGCTGAGTAAGAGATCACAGGGTATACCTGTGACCTATCGTGGCTGAGTAAGAGATCACAGGGTATACCTGTGACCCTGGTGGCTGAGTAAGAGGTCACAGGGTATACCTGTGACCTCTCGTGGCTGAGTAAGAGATCACAGGGTATACCTGTGACCTATCGTGGCTGAGTAAGAGGTCACAGGGTATACCTGTGACCCCTGGTGGCTGAGTAAGAGATCACAGGGTATACCTGTGACCCCTGGTGGCTGAGTAAGAGATCACAGGGTATACCTGTGACCTCTGGTGGCTGAGTAAGAGGTCACAGGGTATACCTGTGACCCCTGGTGGCTGAGTAAGAGATCACAGGGTATACCTGTGACCCCTGGTGGCTGAGTAAGAGATCACAGGGTATACCTGTGACCTCTCGTGGCTGAGTAAGAGATCACAGGGTATACCTGTGACCTCTCGTGGCTGAGTAAGAGATCACAGGGTATACCTGTGACCCCTGGTGGCTGAGTAAGAGATCACAGGGTATACCTGTGACCCCTGGTGGCTGAGTAAGAGGTCACAGGGTATACCTGTGACCTCTCGTGGCTGAGTAAGAGATCACAGGGTATACCTGTGACCTATCGTGGCTGAGTAAGAGGTCACAGGGTATACCTGTGACCCCTGGTGCTGAGTAAGAGATCACAGGGTATACCTGTGACCCCTGGTGGCTGAGTAAGAGATCACAGGGTATACCTGTGACCCCTGGTGGCTGAGTAAGAGATCACAGGGTATACCTGTGACCCCTGGTGGCTGAGTAAGAGATCACAGGGTATACCTGTGACCCCTGGTGGCTGAGTAAGAGATCACAGGGTATACCTGTGACCTCTCGTGGCTGAGTAAGAGATCACAGGGTATACCTGTGACCTCTCGTGGCTGAGTAAGAGATCACAGGGTATACCTGTGACCTCTCGTGGCTGAGTAAGAGATCACAGGGTATACCTGTGACCCCTGGTGGCTGAGTAAGAGATCACAGGGTATACCTGTGACCCCTGGTGGCTGAGTAAGAGATCACAGGGTATACCTGTGACCTCTCGTGGCTGAGTAAGAGATCACAGGGTATACCTGTGACCCCTGGTGGCTGAGTAAGAGATCACAGGGTATACCTGTGACCCCTGGTGGCTGAGTAAGAGATCACAGGGTATACCTGTGACCTCTCGTGGCTGAGTAAGAGATCACAGGGTATACCGGTGACCTCTCGTGGCTGAGTAAGAGATCACAGGGTATACCTGTGACCTCTCGTGGCTGAGTAAGAGATCACAGGGTATACCTGTGACCTCTTATCCACATATAAACTCATTACCTGAATATCAACGAACGACAAAATTCGCAGTTTGGAAATATGAAAGACCAAAGGTGTAAAAAAAAATAAACTTGAAGTTTAAGCGTTAAGTTAACAAAAGCGAGAGAGTGTGTGTTTGGGGTGAGTGATGGAGGTGATTGGGCGCCAATAACACTGCTAACTTAACTTCTAAAGTCTGAAGAGAGAGAGAAAAAAAAGCGAGAAACTTTGTTCGGTTTGGAATTAAATACCGAAGTCGATCCGGTTTACGCTGTTAAAGAGTTTTTTTCACGGTGGGAACTTTTGGGGATAATAAATAGTGTGCCAGTGAACTCTCTCTCGCGGTGGTAAAGTGACTTTTATTATATGCTTCCCGCGTCCTACCTTGATGACGACGACCTAGCTGATGGCCTAGCTGATGGCCTAGCTGATGGCCTAGCTGATGGCCTAGCTGATGGCCTAGCTGATGGCCTAGCTGATGGCCTTGCTGATGGCCTAGCTGATGGCCTAGCTGATGGCCTAGCTGATGGGCTAGATGATGGCCTAGCTGATGGCCTAGCTGATGACCTAGCTGATGGCCTAGCTGATGGCCTAGCTGATGGGCTAGATGATGGCCTAGCTGATGGCCTAGCTGATGGCCTAGCTGATGGCCTAGCTGATGGCCTAGCTGATGGGCTAGATGATGGCCTATGATGGCCTAGCTGATGGCCTAGCTGATGGCCTAGCTGATGGCTGATGGCCTAGCTGATGGCTAGATGATGGCCTAGCTGATGGCCTAGCTGATGACCTAGCTGATGGCCTAGCTGATGGCCTAGCTGATGGCCTAGCTGATGGCCTAGCTGATGGCTAGCTGATGGCCTAGCTGATGGCCTAGCTGATGGCCTAGCTGATGGCCTAGCTGATGGCCTAGCTGATGGCCTAGCTGATGGCCTAGCTGATGGCCTAGCTGATGGCCTAGCTGATGGCCTAGCTGATGACCTAGCTGATGGCCTAGCTGATGGCCTAGCTGATGGCCTAGCTGATGGCCTAGCTGATGGCCTAGCTGATGGCCTAGCTGATGGCCTAGCTGATGGCCTAGCTGATGGCCTAGCTGATGGCCTAGCTGATGGCCTAGCTGATGGCCTAGCTGATGGCCTAGCTGATGGCCTAGCTGATGGCCTAGCTGATGGCCTAGCTGATGGCCTGATGGCCTAGATGGCCTAGCTGATGGCCTAGCTGATGGCCTAGCTGATGGCCTAGCTGATGGCCTAGCTGATGGCCTAGCTGATGGCCTAGCTGATGGCCTAGCTGATGGCCTAGCTGATGGCCTAGCTGATGGCCTAGCTGATGGCCTAGCTGATGGCCTAGCTGATGGCCTAGCTGATGGCCTAGCTGATGGCCTAGCTGATGGCCTAGCTGATGGCCTAGCTGATGGCCTAGCTGATGGCCTAGCTGATGGCCTAGCTGATGGCCTGATGCTAGATGGCCTAGCTGATGGCTGATGGCCTAGCTGATGGCCTAGCTGATGGCCTAGCTGATGGCCTAGCTGATGGCCTAGCTGATGGCCTAGCTGATGGCCTAGCTGATGGCCTAGCTGATGGCCTAGCTGATGGCCTAGCTGATGGCCTAGCTGATGGCCTAGCTGATGGCCTAGCTGATAGCTGATGGCCTAGCTGATGGCCTAGCTGATGGCCTAGCTGATGGCCTAGCTGATGGCCTAGCTGATGGCCTAGCTGATGGCCTAGCTGATGGCCTAGCTGATGGCCTAGCTGATGGCCTAGCTGATGGCCTAGCTGATGGCCTAGCTGATGGCCTAGCTGATGGCCTAGCTGATGGCCTAGCTGATGGCCTAGCTGATGGCCTAGCTGCCTAGCTGATGGCCTAGCTGATGGCCTAGCTGATGGCCTAGCTGATGGCCTAGCTGATGGCCTAGCTGATGGCCTAGCTGATGGCCTAGCTGATGGCCTAGCTGATGGCCTAGCTGATGGCCTAGCTGATGGCCTAGCTGATGGCCTAGCTGATGGCCTAGCTGATGGCCTAGCTGATGGCCTAGCTGATGGCCTAGCTGATGGCCTAGCTAGATGGCCTAGCTGATGGCCTAGCTGATGGCCTAGCTGATGGCCTAGCTGATGGCCTAGCTGATGGCCTAGCTGATGGCCTAGCTGATGGCCTAGCTGATGGCCTAGCTGATGGCCTAGCTGATGGCCTAGCTGATGGCCTAGCTGATGGCCTAGCTGATGGCCTAGCTGATGGCCTAGCTGATGGCCTAGCTGATGGCCTAGCTGATGGCCTAGCTGATGGCCTAGCTGATGGCCTAGCTGATGGCCTAGCTGATGGCCTAGCTGATGGCCTAGCTGATGGCCTAGCTGATGGCCTAGCTGATGGCCTAGCTGATGGCCTAGCTGATGGCCTAGCTGATGGCCTAGCTGATGGCCTAGCTGATGGCCTAGCTGATGGCCTAGCTGATGGCCTAGCTGATGGCCTAGCTGATGGCCTAGCTGATGGCCTAGCTGATGGCCTAGCCTAGCTGATGGCCTAGCTGATGGCCTAGCTGATGGCCTAGCTGATGGCCTAGCTGATGGCCTAGCTGATGCCTAGCTGATGGCCTAGCTGATGGCCTAGCTGATGGCCTAGCTGATGGCCTAGCTGATGGCCTAGCTGATGGCTGATGGCCTAGCTGATGGCCTAGCTGATGGCTAGATGATGGCCTAGCTGATGGCCTAGCTGATGGGCTAGATGATGGCTAGCTGATGGCCTAGCTGATGGCCTAGCTGATGGCCTAGCTGATGGCCTAGCTGATGGCCTGATGGCTGATGGCCTAGCTGATGGCCTAGCTGATGGCCTAGCTGATGACCTAGCTGATGGCCTAGCTGATGGCCTAGCTGATGGCCTAGCTGATGGCCTAGCTGATGACCTAGCTGATGATCTAACTGATGGCCTAGCTGATGGCCTAGCTGATGACCTAGCTGATGGCCTAGCTGATGGCCTAGCTGATGGCCTAGCTGATGGCCTAGATGATGGCCTAGCTGATGGCCTAGCTGATGGCCTAGCTGATGGCCTAGCTGATGGCCTAGCTGATGGCCTAGCTGATGGCCTAGCTGATGGCCTAGCTGATGGCCTAGCTGATGGCCTAGCTGATGGCCTAGCTGATGGCCTAGCTGATGGCCTAGCTGATGGCCTAGCTGATGGCCTAGCTGATGGCCTAGCTGATGGGCTAGCTGATGGCCTAGCTGATGGCCTAGCTGATGGCCTAGCTGATGGCCTAGCTGATGACCTAGCTGATGGCCTAGCTGATGGCCTAGCTGATGGCCTAGCTGATGGCCTAGCTGATGACCTAGCTGATGATCTAACTGATGGCCTAGCTGATGGCCTAGCTGATGACCTAGCTGATGGCCTAGCTGATGGCCTAGCTGATGGCCTAGCTGATGGCCTAGCTGATGGCCTAGCTGATGGCCTAGCTGATGGCCTAGCTGATGATCTAACTGATGGCCTAGCTGATGACCTAGCTGATGGCCTAGCTGATGACCTAGCTGATGACCTAGCTGATGACCTGATGACCTAGCTGATGACCTAGCTGATGGCCTAGCTGATGGCCTAGCTGATGGCCTAGCTGATGGCCTAGCTGATGGCCTAGCTGATGGCCTAGCTGATGGCCTAGCTGATGACCTAGCTGATGACCTAGCTGATGATCTAACTGATGGCCTAGCTGATGACCTAGCTGATGGCCTAGCTGATGACCTAGCTGATGACCTAGCTGATGACCTAGCTGATGACCTGATGACCTAGCTGATGACCTGATGACCTGATGACCTAGCTGATGACCTAGCTGATGGCCTAGCTGATGACCTAGCTGATGACCTAGCTGATGGCCTAGCTGATGGCCTAGCTGATGGCCTAGCTGATGGCCTAGCTGATGGCCTAGCTGATGGCCTAGCTGATGACCTAGCTGATGACCTAGCTGATGATCTAACTGATGGCCTAGCTGATGACCTAGCTGATGGCCTAGCTGATGACCTAGCTGATGACCTAGCTGATGACCTGATGACCTAGCTGATGACCTAGCTGATGGCCTAGCTGATGGCCTAGCTGATGGCCTAGCTGATGGCCTAGCTGATGGCCTAGCTGATGGCCTAGCTGATGGCCTAGCTGATGATCTAACTGATGGCCTAGCTGATGGCCTAGCTGATGGCCTAGCTTATGACCTAGCTGATGACCTAGCTGATGACCTGATGACCTAGCTGATGACCTAGCTGATGACCTAGCTGATGACCTGATGACCTAGCTGATGGCCTAGCTGATGGCCTAGCTGATGGCCTAGCTGATGGCCTAGCTGATGACCTAGCTGATGACCTAGCTGATGACCTAGCTGATGACCTAGCTGATGACCTAGCTGATGACCTAGCTGATGGCCTAGCTGATGGCCTAGCTGATGACCTAGCTGATGACCTAGCTGATGACCTAGCTGATGACCTAGCTGATGGCCTAGCTGATGACCTAGCTGATGACCTAGCTGATGGCCTAGCTGATGACCTAGCTGATGACCTAGCTGATGACCTAGCTGATGGCCTAGCTGATGGCCTAGCTGATGACCTAGCTGATGGCCTAGCTGATGACCTAGCTGATGGCCTAGCTGATGGCCTAGCTGATGGCCTAGCTGATGACCTAGCTGATGGCCTAGCTGATGGCCTAGCTGATGGCCTAGCTGATTAACCTTTAGGGAGCATAACCAAGCAAATATCGCGTCAGCCAGAAAAATGATTGGATGGATTACGAGAACTTTCAAATCCAGGGATCCCATCACAATGGTTGTACTCTTCAAGTCACTTGTGTTGTCCCGTCTTGAGTACTGCTCAGTACTCGCTTCCCCCTTCAGAGCAGGAGAGATTGCTGAAATAGAGGGAATACAGAGAACATATACGGCACGCATAGACGAGATAAAGCACCTAAATTATTGGGATCGTCTCAAGACCCTCCAAATGTACTCACTAGAAAGGAGACGAGAAAGATATCAAATAATATACACGTGGAAAATACTGGAGGGACAGGTCCCAAATCTACACATTAAATAACAACGTACTGGAGTGAACGATATGGAAGAAAATGCAGAATAGAACCAGTGAAGAGCAGAGGTGCCATAGGCACAATCAGAGAACACTGTATAAACATCAGAGGTCCAGTGAAGAGCAGAAGTGCCATAGGCACAATCAGAGAACACTGTATAAACATCAGAGGTCCAGTGAAGAGCAGAGGTGCCATAGGCACAATCAGAGAACACTGTATAAACATCAGAGGTCCAGTGAAGAGCAGAAGTGCCATAGGCACAATCAGAGAACACTGTATAAACATCAGAGGTCCAGTGAAGAGCAGAGGTGCCATAGGCACAATCAGAGAACACTGTATAAACATCAGAGGTCCAGTGAAGAGCAGAGGTGCCATAGGCACAATCAGAGAACACTGTATAAACATCAGAGGTCCGCGGTTGTTCAACATCCTCCCAGCGAGCATAAGAAATATTGCCGGAACAACCGTGGACATCTTCAAGAGAAAACTAGACTGTTTCCCCCAAGGAGTGCCGGACCAACCGGGCTGTGGTGGGTATGTGGGCCTGCGGGCCGCTCCAAGCAACAGCCTGGTGGACCAAACTCTCACAAGTCAAGCCTGGCCTCGGGCCGGGCTTGGGGAGTAGAACAACTCCCAGAACCCCATCAACCAGGTATATGTGGGCCTGCGGGCCGCTCCAAGCAACAGCCTGGTGGACCAAACTCTCACAAGTCAAGCCTGGCCTCGGGCCGGGCTTGGGGAGTAGAACAACTCCCAGAACCCCATCAACCAGGTATATGTGGGCCTGCGGGCCGCTCCAAGCAACAGCCTGCTGGACCAAACTCTCACAAGTCAAGCCTGGCCTCGGGCCGGGCTTGGGGAGTAGAACAACTCCCAGAACCCCATCAACCGGGTACATATTGTATGGTTGGCGTTGGTGTCGAGTTCTTGCTTCTATTTATCTTTAGTCTTTATCATAAAACTTCGTGTCATCTACAGACGGTGCTAGGCCTAGAAGCCTCAAGGCTCACAGCTATGTACTCGCCTCGATAACATCCCCAAAAGATCTGTCCCAGCTTCCGTTCTCTCTCTCTCTCTCTCTCTCTCTCTCTCTCTCTCTCTCTCTCTCTCTCTCTCTCTCTCTCTCTCTCTCTCTCTCTCTCTCTCTCTCTCTCTCTCTCCCTCCCTCTCCCCCCCTCTCTCCCCCTCAAGCCAACACCAGTTTCTACACGTCAAATTTGATTCTGAATTGCATTTTCACAGGCGTGGAATCCGTCGCCTCCCTGGTACAATGCTATCATGATTTTCTTGAATAACACCATTTCTGGATCATATAGAACATTAGGAATTTGGTACAGAAGAAAATGTTCGCTTGAGAGAGAGAGAGAGAGAGAGAGAGAGAGAGAGAGAGAGAGAGGGAGGGAGAGAGAGAGAGGGAGGGAGGGAGAGAGAGAGAGGGAGAGAGGGAGAGAGAGAGGGAGAGAGGGAGAGAGGGAGAGAGAGAGAGAGAGAGAGAGAGAGAGAGAGAGAGAGAGTTATGTAAATAGACCCCTTCTAATGACCCTACAATAAGGGTAAGATCCCCTGGTTGATCCAATTACCCATTGTTCAGAGGGGTATAAACAATCAGGTGGCTAACAAGGGGGGACCAGGTAAACTACCTTGTTACAAACGAGTCACTTGACACGGGTGAGAATCCCGCTGGTCGCTTCCCGGATGTTGGTCATGTGGTATTGCAACCCGTGCTCGCACTTGCTTATAGTCACTATTTTGCTTGTGAATAAGTACATATGTGATATACTAATTTATTGTGAATATTTGAGTTTACCTGAAAAGCTGAAAAGAAAACCACGACCTAACCTAATCTTCTTAGTATGTTAAGATAAGCATTTTATTGC
>NW_025552763.1:0-27500 GCF_020424385.1 Procambarus clarkii | reverse complement strand
CTCCAGGTGCAAACTCTGTGAGCATGAACTACGGCATGATCTCCCGCACTACATCACTGAATGCCCAGTTATTAGACCTTTCAGACCAGTTGGCATGAGGTACCTGGAGCTTTGCAATAACTGTATTCACTCTCGTGTTGATGATGATATCCTCATAGTGTACCCAAAATTTGCCAGTGCAGGCTACTAAACACATGGCCCTGTATGACTAACCATCCTGCGAGATGGGGACTTTTATTACCACTGCTATCTTCCTCACTCTTGTGTTGTTGATATCCTCAAAATGCATCCGGAGTCTGCCAGTGCAGACTGCCCATCACATGCCTCTGTATGACTAACCATCCTGTGTGATGGGGATTTTTTAGCATCACCTAGTTAGCTTTTTTGACACACTGTACTCCACTTCATATAGTCTAGGGCAGCTGTACTAATGCAGATGTACCTCATGTATTAATAAAAAAAAATCATTCTCTTAGGGGACCGAAAGTATGTGTGTGTGTGTGTGTGTGTGTGTGTGTGTGTGTGTGTGTGTGTGTGTGAGTGTGTGTGTGTGTGTGTGTGTGTGTGTGTGTGTGTACAATATGTACTCCCTCACATAGTGTAATCTTCCCTGAGCGCCCCGCATGATGGACACCCACACCAACTCTGCCACCGGTGGTTAATGGAGCATAACCTGATAACATTCTTATGCCGTGTTTTTGCTGTTTATATAATGACTTTAGTTAATGCTGCTTAAAAACATCAACACTTTTACTTCTCGGCAAGAACTGCGGCCATTTTGTCTCGTGGGTGTTTGGTGGATATCAAGGGCAAGATTCACGAAGCAGTTACGCAAGCACTTACGAACCTGTACATCTTTTCTCAATCTTTGGCGGCTTTGTTTACAATTATTAAACAGTTAATGAGCTCCGAAGCACCAGGAGGCTGTTTATAACAATAACAACAGTTGATTGGCAAGTTTTCATGCTTGTAAACTGTTTAATAAATGTAACCAAAGCCGTCAAAGATTGAGGAAAGATGTACACGTTCGTAAGTGCTTGCGTAACTGCTTCGTGAACCCGGCGCCAGGATTTTGAGCGTTAATGAACAGGTTGGGATAACCCATGTTGAGAGCTACCTCAATTATCTTACTTGTAATTGTCTTACTTTCCACAAGTTTAAAGTTTGGTGATTGTTATATACTTTTCTGAAGGGAAATTTGAACAGCAATCTTGTTGGCCAACACACACAAGACTGACCAACACACACAAGACTGATCAACACACACAAGGGTGACCAACACACACAAGACTGACCAACACACACAAGGGTGACCAACACACACAAGACTGACCAACACACACAAGGGTGACCAACACACACAAGACTGACAACACACACAAGACTGACCAACACACACAAGACTGACCAACACACACAAGACTGACCAACACACACAAGACTGACCAACACACACAAGACTGACCAACACACACAAGACTGACCAACACACACAAGACTGACCAACACACACAAGACTGACCAACACACACAAGGGTGACCAACACACACAAGACTGACCAACACACACAAGGGTGACCAACACACACAAGACTGACCAACACACACAAGACTGACCAACACACACAAGACTGACCAACACACACAAGACTGACCAACACACACAAGACTGACCAACACACACAAGACTGACCAACACACACAAGACTGACCAACACACACAAGACTGACCAACACACACAAGACTGACCAACACACACAAGACTGACCAACACACACAAGACTGACCAACACACACAAGACTGACCAACACACACATGGGTGACCAACACACACAAGACTGACCAACACACACAAGACTGACCAACACACACAAGACTGACCAACACACACAAGACTGACCAACACACACAAGGGTGACCAACACACACAAGACTGACCAACACACACAAGGGTGACCAACACACACAAGACTGACCAACACACACAAGACTGATCAACACACACAAGACTGACCAACACACACAAGGGTGACCAACACACACAAGACTGACCAACACACACAAGACTGACCAACACACACAAGGGTGACCAACACACACAAGACTGACCAACACACACAAGACTGACCCAACACACACAAGACTGACCAACACACACAAGACTGACCAACACACACAAGACTGACCAACACACACAAGACTACCCAACACACACAAGACTGACCAACACACACAAGACTACCCAACACACACAAGACTGACCAACACACACAAGACTGACCCAACACACACAAGACTGACCCAACACACACAAGACTACCCAACACACACAAGACTACCCAACACACACAAGACTGACCAACACACACAAGACTGACCCAACACACACAAGACTGACCAACACACACAAGACTACCCAACACACACAAGACTGACCAACACACACAAGACTGACCAACACACACAAGACTGACCCAACACACACAAGACTACCCAACACACACAAGACTACCCAACACACACAAGACTACCCAACACACACAAGACTGACCAACACACACAAGACTACCCAACACACACAAGACTGACCAACACACACAAGACTGACCCAACACACACAAGACTACCCAACACACACAAGACTACCCAACACACACAAGACTACCCAACACACACAAGACTGACCCAACACACACAAGACTACCCAACACACACAAGACTACCCAACACACACAAGACTGACCCAACACACACAAGACTACCCAACACACACAAGACTACCCAACACACACAAGACTGACCCAACACACACAAGACTACCCAACACACACAAGACTGACCAACACACACAAGACTGACCAACACACACAAGACTGACCCAACACACACAAGACTGACCAACACACACAAGACTGACCCAACACACACAAGACTGACCAACACACACAAGACTACCCAACACACACAAGACTGACCAACACACACAAGACTACCCAACACACACAAGACTACCCAACACACACAAGACTACCCAACACACACAAGACTGACCCAACACACACAAGACTGACCGAACACACACAAGACTACCCAACACACACAAGACTGACCAACACACACAAGACTACCCAACACACACAAGACTGACCAACACACACAAGACTGACCAACACACACAAGACTGACCGAACACACACAAGACTACCCAACACACACAAGACTGACCCAACACACACAAGACTGACCCAACACACACAAGACTACCCAACACACACAAGACTGACCGAACACACACAAGACTACCCAACACACACAAGACTGACCCAACACACACAAGACTACCCAACACACACAAGACTACCCAACACACACAAGACTGACCAACACACACAAGACTGACCCAACACACACAAGACTACCCAACACACACAAGACTGACCAACACACACAAGACTGACCAACACACACAAGACTGACCCAACACACACAAGACTACCCAACACACACAAGACTACCCAACACACACAAGACTGACCCAACACACACAAGACTACCCAACACACACAAGACTACCCAACACACACAAGACTGACCGAACACACACAAGACTACCCAACACACACAAGACTGACCCAACACACACAAGACTACCCAACACACACAAGACTGACCCAACACACACAAGACTGACCAACACACACAAGACTACCCAACACACACAAGACTGACCAACACACACAAGACTGACCCAACACACACAAGACTGACCCAACACACACAAGACTGACCAACACACACAAGACTGACCCAACACACACAAGACTACCCGAACACACACAAGACTACCCAACACACACAAGACTGACCCAACACACACGACTACCCAACACACACAAGACTGACCAACACGAGGTTAAACAAGTCGTAACAGGTGTTTTATTAAGCCTAAACACCTGAAACAACTGACCTCAACATTAGCAGCTGCCGGGAACCGCCAAAAAAAACTAACTTGAGCAGCTAACTGAATTAAGTCTCCACTTAAGGGTAACTTTTGACTAAGTTTGGTTCGTGTCCGTAACTTTGAGCGAGGGAGGAGGGTATTGGAAAAATTGTGTGATGTTGGAAAATATTGATGAGAATTGAAGTAATGAGAATTCGGTAAGGGAAGGGAACCATCAGAGGGGAAAGCGCCAAGCCATTACGACTATATAGCACTGGGAAGGGGTCAGGATAAGGATTTGGGATGGGACGGGGGGAAAGGAATGGTGCCCAACCACTTGTGGATGGTAAATATATATGTGTATATGTACACACATATATGTTTACATACATGTATATGTGTATATACACATATATATGTATGTAAATATATATGTGTATGCGCGTATATGAACACAGTATACATTCACTTGTTGTCACAGGTGTGCCAATTACACTAGTATCAGGTAGCCAGGTGTACCAATTACACAAGTATCAGGTGGCCAGGTGTGCCAATTACACAGGTATCAGGTGGCCAGGTGTACCAATTACACAGGTATCAGGTGGCCAGGTGTGCCAATTACACAGGTATCAGGTGGCCAGGTGTACCAATTACACAAGTATCAGGTGGCCAGGTGTACCAATTACACAGGTATCAGGTGGCCAGGTGTACCAATTACACAAGTATCAGGTGGCCAGGTGTGCCAATTACACAAGTATCAGGTGGCCAGGTGTGCCAATTACACAGGTATCAGGTGGCCAGGTGTACCAATTACACAGGTATCAGTTGGCCAGGTGTACCAATTACACAGTATCAGGTGGCCAGGTGTACCAATTACACAGGTATCAGGTGGCCAGGTGTGCCAATTACACAGGTATCAGGTGGCCAGGTGTACCAATTACACAAGTATCAGGTGGCCAGGTGTACCAATTACACAAGTATCAGGTGGCCAGGTGTACCAATTACACAGTATCAGGTGGCCACGTGTACCAATTACACAGTATCAGGTGGCCAGGTGTACCAATTACACAGTATCAGGTGGCCAGGTGTACCAATTACACAAGTATCAGGCGGCCAGGTGTACCAATTACACAAGTATCAGGTGGCCAGGTGTACCAATTACACAGTATCAGGTGGCCAGGTGTACCAATTACACAGTATCAGGTGGCCAGGTGTACCAATTACACAGTTTCAGGTGGCCAGGTGTACCAATTACACTAGTATCAGGTGACCAGGTCATCGAAGCAGGGTGCCAAAGGCATGAAAATCAATAATAGGATTTTCTACCCAATTTCAACCCAGACGCATCAGGTCATCCTAATTCTGATGTAACACGGGTTAGGTTCCTCTCTCTTTTTACTTCCTTCTTTTAATTAGTAATGAAAGGGTTGGTAATATTGAGATTATTATTCGTACTCCCAAACTCTACCCGTATTCTTACTTTTCCTCTATTTCTAAACCAAGGGACTCCAAAACTTTTACCAAAGCCAACTCCACGCCACGTGGTCCTAAGACGATTGACCGACTTAGGATTCTACACCCAGTATGACGTGACCTAAGCTCTGAACAAAACCCTAGAGTCACCTCTGCTGCCACCACCAGACCAGTAATACAAGAGCAATGATCGAGGTCTGGATCGATCACGCTAATTAATCAACCTAGGGGCTTGATCCCCACTATAAACGATGACCTTGAGTGTGGAATAAATTACACGGTAATGATAATTCCGATTCGATGTTAGAATCGGCGCCCAATGCAACTCTGCCTCGTGTGGACCACGTGACCAGGACAAGTATACACATAAAACACATGGAAACAATAAAATGCAAATTAATAACAAATTTAATTTATTAAACGAAAACTAAAACAAAATCTAAATAGGTTCACTCCCTATCACTTTAACACTCCCTACTTGACCTGAGTGGCAAATGAGACTATTTCTATACTTAACAATAGCAACTATACCTTGGGCTACCAGCTAGATGTCTTGGCTGGTCTAGGGGAGAGGTAAGATGTTTGACCTCTCCTAGCTGCTTCCGTGACCACACTGATTTTTTTCTTGTCTGGACTACCCCAGACAGAGTATTGTATTGTTCCGCATCGCTTACCCAGTTACTTTAGCAAGGTTAAGTTATAACAATTAAACTCTGTTGTACTTAATTGATCCAGACTGGTTGAATTATTTTACTGAATTAAATTACAAACATCTAACGGCAAAGCTGTTCCCGATCACAAAAATGGTTATTAAAACTTTGAGAAATATTAGACATGTCAACCCTGCTGACCTATGACCGCCGGTCACTCCGCCTTAAAAGTTAGATCCGATTCGTGACGTCACTGATGGTGACTTAAACTCAATAATTAGAATACTCTTGATATTGTATCCAGTACTATTATACAATACAATTTTAATGCAAAATGAATAAAGGCTAATTTTCTCTAATTTACTGAATACTATAGGATGATTCATTATACGCAGCTATGAACAAAGCGTTGGTTATTTCCACCGCGAATTCCCCTGGGGGTCAGGTCACCATGCGGCTCAGCTTCCCATTCTCTTTTGTCGATAAACCACTCTGGATAATTCTTACAACAGCCTAGTTTGTTACAACCCCCCCGCACAAGCACTTAGTAAACCTTGTTAATTTGTTAAAATTCACGAGGTTTAGTATCCAAACCCACAATTCAACTCATGCCACAAACAAAAGCTAACCTAACTAATAAAATTTGACAAATAATAGTCCAACATCATAATGAACATGTTCATATTTCATAAATTTCTCAGCTGTCAACTGACAGCAATCCTCCAATATCAGGAAACATACATCCTATCCTTACTGACATAGCTAAATAACATGTCCCTACTCTACCATCAAAAACTAGCTATTAAACTCTCTTGGCTCTTCACTAGCCAAGTCCATGTGTCCTCTAGAGCCGGCCACACCGTGCTCAAACATAAACATTAAAGTAATATCATCAGACTGAACTTTCAGTCATCCGGGAGCGTACTACGGAACTATCAAGTTCACATCCGTGTACTACCCACTCCCCATCAATGTCAACCTTGACATGTTAAGGAACACACCTAATGTTTATTACATCTATCTAAAAAATATAAATTCCTATACTATATCACAGGTTACGGCTGACTGTACAGCCAAGTGTTCTCACTCACTAGAAGTGTCAATGTTTATATTGGTCCGCCTCTCCTGTGTTCAAACATTCTGAAAAAAAAATAGCACAACATAATTTTCCATAACCGTTTGTTCTGGGCTGAGACAATTACACAGGGGCTTCGATTTTGATTACTGACCAATTTATAGAGTAAAATTTTCATATATTATACCAGAATTATTATTTTAAATCTGTTTTTCAACATTTAAAAAGTATTGATTCTAACTCTGTTTTTCAACATTTAAACAAAAGTGTCCAGATGTTCTTTACACAGATGTTCAGAGCCAACTTTGTTGTTTTGTATCAATTGTTCATATTGAGTAATCGAAGAAAAAAAAATCGATGCTGCTGGATGCTGAATGTAGTCGCTGACGATGACGGTGTCGATCTTGCTTCTCCCCATGTGTAGACATCAATACCTGGTCCTCTTGTACTCCCATCCGGTACTCCTGAATGACGACAGAGTGTAATAGAGCTGAGTGCCAAGTGACAGCTGTAGAATACTGTTACTTCGGCCATTAATCTTGCTCTCGACAGTCCACACGCCTTCATATCAATCACAGTTCACACGGTAGTCTTGATGTTAAACTTGTCGCAGATGACCACAGCAGAGCAGAACTGGATGTACCAACGGTGTCTCTTAGCAGGAGTGATGTTAGAAGGTCGTAGAGGCGGGTTGCTTGTTTGCAGAACAGGTGAATCTCGTCTTCCATCATTGCTCACGTCATCTCAGGCGTTTCTTGATGTCACCAGGTTACTAGGCCGTAAACACCAACTGTGTATACCCTCGTACCGCCGACTTTAGGCCAAAGGAGACAATTTTGCGACCTTCTATTGGCGAGTCCCGGTACTCTGTAGGGAAACCGTGCCTTCCACCTGTGACCGCCTTACTTCTGCTTTCTTGTTACTTCAGATGACGTAATCATTAATCTTCCGGCGAAATTCTTGAGTACTGCTACGTGCTTTCCATTTCTTGACCTCTCCTCCAACACTGCTGGACTGACTGCAGTCTTGATGACGCAGCAGGTGGGTATTGGTGATCTCGAGACAGCTACCCCGGCGTTGTATGGCACCTCCGGTGACTGCTATAATGTGGACAGCTCGCTGGCCCTGACAACCTCGTTAGTGACGTGAGGCGTCGGCCGGGTGACTCTTGGACAGTCACTCATCCCCAAAGTAACTGATGTATGGGTTACTGGGTCTGGTGGGGGGAGGGCTTTGTGTAACGTGCCTCCCCCCTCGGTCTTTACAGACAAGGGTTCACGTGTGGCTGGAACAACTGGGTCGGTGTACCAATCAGACCTGGGAACAGACAGACACAACACAGCGGAAGCATAGATATACTCTGGGTTTGGTGGAGGTGGAACCCCAGAGCACGGTAAAAGTTGCTACCTGAGTTAAGTATAGACATAGTACATCTCATTGCCTTTACAGGAAAATCTAATCAATACTAAATTATACTAACTAAGGAAGTTACTTTACTGTACAGCGCGAGATCTCGTCACCATAGGGTGGCGAGACTGCACCTGACTACTGATGAGCGATGACAGAGGGTCATCCTCATCTTCTGACTCGTCGGTGAAGCCATGAGTCAGCACTGCTGAGTCAGGAACTAGACCCGCTGAAGGCAGTTCTAATTCCTCTCTAGCATGATAATGTTTCAATTTATTTACATGAATTGTCCTTTCCACCTGGTCCTCGAACACTCCTTTTATAACAAGATTAACCGGCCCCGCCCTTTTAATTACTCTATAGGGTCCTCGCCACCTCGGAGCTAGCTTCCTGCTCTGATTGGCGGGCGCAGCCTCATTCACTCTCAATACGAGGCTTCCTTCCTTCAACTCAAGAGGGCGCACTTTCTTGTCATAAAAATGAGCATACCGAGTCCGTGCCTTCTTGGACGCTTCAGCTGCAATATTCCATGCATTTCTCATTTTACCAAGGACCTCTGAAGGATAGTCCTCCCCGTATGCAACATTATGTCTGTTAAGCAGACCTGACGGGAAATTGCATGAATTACCAGTAAACAAATGAAGTGGTTGGGTGTTAATTGATTGGTGGATGGCAGTATTCAAGGCGAACTGAACATAGGGTAGGTGTTCATCCCAGGTGTTTGCATCATGTTCAGCAAGGATTGCAAGCATATCCTTGACTGAACGATTAGTCCGTTCCGTCATTCCGTTTGCTTGTGGGTGGTAGGCTGTTGTAAAAGCCGAAGTTGTCTCTAAAATCTTACAAACTTCTCTAAATATATTCCCATTGAATTCTTGACCCCGGTCAGAGACTAAAACTTTAGGAGGTCCGAATACAGTAACGAACCTACGCAAGAATGCATCTGCAACCGTACGAGAATCCTTCTGAGGTAATGCAACTAGTGTAGTGTATCTAGACAGATGGTCAACTAGCACCAACACGTATCTGTTACCCGCATGACTGTGGTGTAAATCAATCAGATCGGCCCCCACACGATCTAACGGTTCACGAATTTCAGGAAATTCCTGAAGTGGGGCTTGTACCTTAAGGGTGCCTTTCCTCCTCTGGCAACGAGGGCACGACTTCACGAAATTGATTACCTCAGAAAGTAATCCTGGAAAATAAAATAGAGACTTTGCTTTTAAGTGGGTTTTAAAGATCCCCGGATGCCCTGCAATTTTTGAAGCATGCGCAAGCTTTAACGCTGATGACCGCAACGCGTCCGGAATAACTAGCTGAAATACTGCCCTATCATTCTGGCTGTTGACATAATACAGGACGCCCTGTTTCATTTCAAAATCATGAATAGGTAAATTCTTTTTCTTTTTCGGGTATTTTCCTCCCTCTAAATACTCAATAATTTCTTTCCATCTAGGCTCGCTCATCTGGTATTCTCTCATTTTATCTGATGGAATGGTTTCAATATTTTCATTAATCTGCATTGCCGCTATATTTCTACTTAGCGTATCTGGCACAACATGGGCTGGACCAGGCTTGTACAAAATCTGGAACGAGTGGGCCGAAAGTTCGTGAGACCAGCGTGACATTCGTGGGCATTTCGTTCGCTTTTTAAATATGTGTGTTAACGCTCGATGGTCTGTGTAGATTACAAAATGCCGCTGAAATAGGTAAGGCTCGAAATACCTAACTGATTCTACTACTGCCAGTGCCTCCCGATCCGTAGCTGAATAACGAACTTCAGGTCCTTTGACCTTCCTACTGAAATAGGCTACTGGATGGGGTAAATTATCTGCGTCTCGCTGAATTAAGCACCCGCCAATAGCAATACCGCTGGCGTCAGTGTGCACTTCCCACTCTTTCTCAAAATCAGGAATAGCCAATACCGGTGTCGTGATTAGTTGGTCTTTCAGTTTGCGATAGGCCTCGTCATGTTCTGATTTCCACACAAACTTCGCATTTTTCTTTGTCAGATCAGTCAGGGGTGCTGAAATGCCAGCGAAACCTTCAATATGACGACGAAAATATCCGGCCGCCCCCAAAAACCTACGCACGTCCTTTGCTGTCCTTGGAGTAGGCATGTCAGCAATGGCGCGGCAAGAATCTGGGTCAGGTCGGATACCGTCTGGGCACACCTGGAACCCCAGAAATTTGAATTTCTGAGCCGCCAGGGTGCACTTCTGAACATTCAGCCTGAAACCTGCCTGATCTAACAACTTCAAAGTCTCAGTCAAGTCCTGTAGGTGTTCCTCAAACGTCCTGGAATATATCACAACATCATCCAGGTACGCTAAAGAATGCCTACCCAGTACCGGACTAAGAATGAAGTTGATGGCCCTCTGAAACGACGAAGGCGCTGTCTTCAAACCAAACGGCATCCTACGGAATTGATAAGTGTGCCTACCATCCGAGAATGCTGTTTTTTCCCTATCCTGTTCTGCCACCGGAATCGCCCAATACGCCGATTTTGCGTCAAGAGTTGAGAAATACTTAGCAGCACCAAATTGATCTATTATCTCCTGTATTCGGGGCAACGGATACACATCACCCTTAGTTAGTTCGTTCACCTTCCGGTAGTCAACACAGAAACGATAACTACCGTCCGGTTTCCGAACAAGCACAACAGGAGAGAGCCATGGTGACGTACTAGGCTCTATCACGCCCTGTCTCAACATTTTCTGGCATTCCTCCCTGATAATGTTCTTTGCCTGTTCCGGCAACCTCCACTGTCTTGTGTACACAGGCAAATGGTCACCAGTTGGAATGGTGTGCTCGATCTTATCAAGGAGACCAATCTGGTCATCCTCTGTCGCAAACAATTTCGGGAATTTTCGTAAAACTCCTCTCAGTGCCTTCCTATCTGCCTGTGCAACATGTTGCAAATCAAGTGCTGAAATTAATTTTTCCACTTCCTCAACATTCTGTGCAACATTTCTCGTCTCGTATTGTACTTTGGATGGTGTTTTAGTGTTCAACATATTCAGTGCACTACATTGTGCAGTGACGGCTGGCGTCTCAGCTGACTCATGGTGAAAGATTTCTGTGTCCTCCACCATGGTTCCCTGAGATACCCTATCACCTGCCCTGAAGCGAAAAGTCTTATGTGAAAGATTGACAACTGGAATGAGTGCACCTTTATCGAGCACTACAACTAAGTGATGAGGAATTAATAAACTATCACATCTCCCAGCCACCTGAAGGGTGGTACCTGGTTGTATGTGACGTCCCACGGCTACTTTAATAAATTTAACAGAATGTGGTGGGCAACTCTGTTTGGTCAATGCATGCAAGGCGCATGACCTCTTAACTGTGTCTGGAAGAGACTTAAAAATCAATTTTGGATAGTGCGCATTATATTTCAGCTTCCTCTTAATTGAAGCTACAACTGGGGGATGGTCGATCATCTCCACTGGGTAGGAAGTCTGTCCCAACTGCAACCTGCAGTTCCTAGCCCCTTTTTGAGCAGACAAGGAATAATCAAATCGCGACAGAAAATCAGTTCCCATTAAGATGTGACCAGGAAAATCAAGGTTCTCTACGATCGTACATGTGTGAGGCTGCAATTCCCCATCAATCTCAAAATTAACTGTACCTTGACCTACGATCTCAATCTTTTTCCCATTGACTGCTGTTAATGTCTTTGCGCAACGTTGAAGACGTGCATACTTAAAATTGCTGAAGGCTGACTTTTTAATTACCGTAGCCTGGCTTCCTGTATCAACAAAAGCTGTCAATCTCACACCTTCCACTTTCACCTCAAAAGTAGGCCTACCATCACTAGGAGCCTGCTTTCATGCTTTCGTAGGAGTGACTTCGCAATCCTTCTGTATATGCCCGCGCTTCCAGCAGGAGTAACACCTCCGCGGATCTCTGTTGGTACCCCGCGCAGGGTGGCTCGAACTTGCAGCTGTGGGCTGCTTCCCGCCTGATGAACCCGCGCCACAGTTCCTCGGCTTGGCTCCCTCGCCTTTACTTAACGCCTCTACGTATGGCGACAACTGAGTGCCCGGCGTCTCCGTGCGCATCTGCCTGTCTAAGGCTGTGGCGGCCTGGGGTTGGGGTGTGGATGGAGGTTGGGGTTGAGGTATGGTGTGGGTGGCCTGGGGTTGGGGTGTGGATGGAGGTTGGGGTTGAGGTATGGTGTGGGTGACCTCAGGCTGGGGTGTGGATTGGGGTTGGGGTGGGTATGGGGTGGCCTGGGGCTGGAATGGGTATGGGTATGGGTATGGGGTGGCCTGGGGTTGGAATGGGTATGGGTATGGGGTGGCCTGGGGTTGGTATGGGAATTGAGGATGGGGTTGGTATGGGAATTGAGGATGGGGTTGGGGTTGTTGTAGTGACGGATGAGGTGTACCTAGGTGGTCCCCAGTGGTGTCGGAAGAGGCGCTGTCCTCTACACTTCCACTGGTCCCCACTGACTGGGCACTATCTGGGTTAAACATTTTCTGTGATTCCTGGTGTGCCACGTCTCTTCTAAACTGCCCTTTAGTACACCCTCGACCCGGACTCACTACAACCGTGATCTTACACAAATAAAAAAAAATCAACTCTTTTCTAAGAGAAACTACTAAATTCCCAAAATAGGAAATACAACGATTTATCGAGAGAATCGCTGAAGTGAATCCAATGAATGAGTGTCTGCCCCGCACTCGTGTCTGCCCGTGAAATATCCCGCAGTTCTATTGCTGAAACCTAAGTCCTTTACGTTAAAAAAAATTAAAGAATCTAATTTATATAAAACAATTTAAATGATAACGCAACTAACGCACAGCACTCGTGATGGATTAATAAAGAATATTTACTGTACTTGAATACTAAACGCGCTTGAAGTGAGCAGCGTGGCCACTGATGACTGATGGAGCGGGACCAGCTGCGCTGAAAAAAAACTAAGTCCCGCGCTTTTTCGCTTAAACGCTGAAAAATCAAAATTTTTGTTCTGAAGGAAAATAACTAGTTTTACGTTAATAAACCGCTCTAGCGATTAATATAGACACCCAGGACCTATAAATGCTTACTAAAAATTGAATTTTTATCAAAAACTGCGTTTTTACTCAATTGCTGGACTCTGCCAATTTTTCTGACTCCGAGGGAAAAAAAATTCTATCACCCCAAATATCACAAAACTCGTTTAATTCACAAAAATTTGGGTTTCTCGTTCCCAGATATCAATACGTTATTATTTACTACTGGCGTTGTATACAGAACAATACTGACACATCGGGCGGTTTCAACACTCACTAATTCGATTTTTCGTCAAAATCCGAGATTTTCACCTCAAATGGACTCTGACAAAATTACAACACGATTTTCTCGAAAAATAACTAAATTCGGCAAAAATGTAATTATCACTGTTTAATGCCTTACGAACAGAATTACGTCCCTTACGCGCACTAGAGAGTAATACTGACCCCAGAATATACACGAAACATGAAAATTAGAATTTCCGCCAAAAGGTCAGATTCTAGCCCAAGCTGGACTTAGAAAATTTTCCACCTACGTTTCTACTGAAAACAGAATTCTAAGTCTACAAACAAAATTCTACCGTCTTACTGGTAAAAACTAGAAAATATCACTCGCATCGACTGGAGAATCCTAATGACGCCCAGATCATACACGTGACCCACGAATACAAATTAATTACAGTTAACGAGTTTCCGACATCGACTTAGCCGAAAACTTATCCCAAAATACTTAGAAATATACCACGGACTCTATTAAGCATTTACACGCAACTTACTATCCCTTAAACTCCTTCACTTATCTATCGTGACCGACACATAGCCCTAAGTCCAGAGGATTAACAACGCCTCTGACTAATACAACAGGGAATAGCAAAACTTAACGTACGCACTTAGCCTAATATGCAAGAAAACGCTAAACACTTGGGAAAATTTTTTAACCGGGGATTGAATTTAGGGGAAAAAATTAATCTAGAACAACGCAAATAAACTGAAATTACTTTATAAATTTAAGTATACTTAATTCAAAAATGCACTCGACTTAATCTTATAATTGTTCCTACCGGCTCGCCGTACCACACCTAGCCTAGAGGCCACACCATCTAGGTTCCAACAGAGCGACACGCAGCTTTCAGCAACAATTATGACTAGGGACGACTCAACCTCCACTAAGTGTGCGATCACTTAGTTGTTGAATCGCTGCTAGGTAGGTTACTAGTCCGTCCCTCGGAGGCCGCAACGCCCTTCACGGATTACGTTTTTCCTAGCGTTTTGGGTCGTCTAATAACGCCCTCGGACTATCTACTGGCGTCCCATAGATATATCCGCCCCCGACAGCCCTCAAGGAACTGCTGTTGAGAGTATGGTGGCTCCCAACACCTCTGAATTAATTGCAATGGGTCGAGTATGGTACCCAGTCCAATCAACTCGGAGCGGTCTCGTTTTCAATAAATCTAATTTTAACAACCTAATCTTACTAACTAAACCTTAATCATATCAGCCCGCATGACCCAAGATTCGCCAATCCCCACTCAAACGCACTTGTGGGGCGCACTGCTAATCCTGACCCGCGGCTGTCTCCTTAGCATCCGCGCACGTGTTCGAACGGCTAGACGCGTGAGCCTTTCAACAATTTCAAACAAAATTGTTGAAACCACCGCTGTGCACCATTGTAACACGGGTTAGGTTCCTCTCTCTTTACTTCCTTCTTTCTACTCCCTCTACCCGTATTCTTACTTTTATTTCTAAACCAAGGGACTCCAAAACTTTTACCAAAGCCAACTCCACGCCACGTGGTCCTAAGACGATTGACCGACTTAGGATTCTACACCCAGTATGACGTGACCTAAGCTCTGAACAAAACCCTAGAGTCACCTCTGCTGCCACCACCAGACCAGTAATACAAGAGCAATGATCGAGGTCTGGATCGATCACGCTAATTAATCAACCTAGGGGCTTGATCCCCACTATAAACGATGACCTTGAGTGTGGAATAAATTACACGGTAATGATAATTCCGATTCGATGTTAGAATCGGCGCCCAATGCAACTCTGCCTCGTGTGGACCACGTGACCAGGACAAGTATACACATAAAACACATGGAAACAATAAAATGCAAATTAATAACAAATTTAATTTATTAAACGAAAACTAAAACAAAATCTAAATAGGTTCACTCCCTATCACTTTAACACTCCCTACTTGACCTGAGTGGCAAATGAGAAGACTATTTCTATACTTAACAATAGCAACTATACCTTGGGCTACCAGCTAGATGTCTTGGCTGGTCTAGGGGAGAGGTAAGATGTTTGACCTCTCCTAGCTGCTTCCGTGACCACACTGATTTTTTTCTTGTCTGGACTACCCCAGACAGAGTATTGTATTGTTCCGCATCGCTTACCCAGTTACTTTAGCAAGGTTAAGTTATAACAATTAAACTCTGTTGTACTTAATTGATCCAGACTGGTTGAATTATTTTACTGAATTAAATTACAAACATCTAACGGCAAAGCTGTTCCCGATCACAAAAATGGTTATTAAAACTTTGAGAAATATTAGACATGTCAACCCTGCTGACCTATGACCGCCGGTCACTCCGCCTTAAAAGTTAGATCCGATTCGTGACGTCACTGATGGTGACTTAAACTCAATAATTAGAATACTCTTGATATTGTATCCAGTACTATTATACAATACAATTTTAATGCAAAATGAATAAAGGCTAATTTTCTCTAATTTACTGAATACTATAGGATGATTCATTATACGCAGCTATGAACAAAGCGTTGGTTATTTCCACCGCGAATTCCCCTGGGGGTCAGGTCACCATGCGGCTCAGCTTCCCATTCTCTTTTGTCGATAAACCCCTCTGGATAATTCTTACAACAGCCTAGTTTGTTACACGCTGAGGGGGGGAAGGGGGGAGGGGGGGGGGGGGGGGGGAGGGGGAGGGGGGGGGGGAGTTTTTTTTTACCCTTGTGTATTTTCGAATTTTTTATTTTTATAATTTAGATTTTTATTTATTGTTGAAGAATTTTTTTTTATTGTGGATTGTCTTTTATTGATGAAAATGTTGACGTGTTTGGAGAACATGTGAACAACGGTCTTAATCTACTTAAGTGTTAAAGTGATTTAAGTAATTTAAGTGTTTCTATTCGTGGTGATTTAAGTAATTTAAGTGTTTCTATTCGTGGTGATTTAAGTAAATTTAAGTGTTTCTATTCGTGGTGATTTAAGTAAATTTAAGTGTTTCTATTCGTGGTGATTTAAGTAATTTAAGTGTTTCTATTCGTGGTGATTTAAGTAATTTAAGTGTGTCTATTCGTGGTGATTTAAGTAATTTAAGTGTTTCTATCCGTGGTGATTTAAGTAATTTAAGTGTTTCTATTCGTGGTGATTTAAGTAATTTACAGTATTAGTAATATAAGTACTATGATTACTTATATCACTATTTACACTCACTATTGTCATGAGAGAGGGTGATAGTGAACAATGAGAGGAGATAGTGTTAAGGGGCGGAAGGAAAGCAACTATTAGGGGGAAAGCGCTAAGTCATTACGACTATATAGCACTGGGAAGGGGTCAGGATAAGGATTAGGGATGGGACGGAGGGAAAGGAATGGTGGTTAGGGTGAGTGTGTGTGGGGGGGGGGGACAGGTAGCCATCACTGGGTTGACTTCACCACACCATAGGCATCATTATTGATGATGTCTTACATGCCCGCGCGCGCATACATGCATGCACACACACACACACACACCCGCACACAAATACACACACATACACACACACATACACACACACATACACACACATATGTGTAATACCATACACAGTTTCAAGTGTAGATATGATAGAGCCCAATAGGCTCAGGAACCTGTACACCAGTTGATTGACAGTTGAGAGGCGGGACCAAAGAGCCAGAGCTCAACCCCCGCAAGCACAAATAGGTGAGTACAAATAGGTGAGTACACACACACGCACACGCACACACAGTCGTAGTCCTAATGGCCCGAGTTCGATTCCCGCCCGAGGCGGAAACAAATGGGCAGAGGTTCTTTCACCCTGATACCCCTGCTCACCAAGCAGTAAGTAGATACCTGGGAGTTAGACAGCTGCTACGGGCTGCTTCCTGGGGATGTGTGTGTGTGCTTGTGTTAGAGAGAAATATATGTAGTAGAAATAATAGAGGAAAAATAGATGGTTAGAAAGTTGGGGGTCCAAGAGCTAATAGCTCGATTCTGCAGACATATAGTAAATACACACAAACACACACACGTATGTAGGCACAACACACACACGAAGGAAATTAAGTACTTAATGAAACAGACAGAGAGAAAGATCTGGGAGTTGATATCACACCAAACCTGTCTCCTGAAGCCCACATAAAAAGAATAACGTCTGCGGCATATGCGAGGCTGGCTAACATCAGAACGGTGTTCAGGAACCTGTGTAAGGAATCATTCAGAACCTTGTACACCACATATGTAAGACCAATCCTGGAGTATGCAGCCCCAGCATGGAGCCCGTACCTTGTCAAGCACAAGACGAAGCTGGAAAAAGTTGAGGTATGCCACTAGACTAGTCCCAGAACTAAGAGGCATGAGTTACGAGGAATGAACCTTACGACACTGGAAGACAGAAGAGTAAGGGAGACACGATCTCCCCTTACTCTTCTTGGGGAGGTGGCACTTGTGCCACACACCCTGGCACTCACCTGGAGACTGTGGAACAGGTGGCACTGGTGCCCCACACCCTGGCACTCACCTGGAGAATGTGGGGACAGGTGGCACTGGTGCCCCACACCCTGGCACTCACCTGGAGACTGTGAGGACTGGTGGCACTGGTGCCCCACACCCTGGCACTAACCTGGAGACTGTGGAACAGGTGGCACTGGTGCCCCACACCCTGGCACTCACCTGGAGACTGTGGAACAGGTGGCACTGGTGCCCCACACCCTGGCACTCACCTGGAGAATGTGGGGACAGGTGGCACTGGTGCCCCACACCCTGGCACTCACCTGGAGACTGTGAGGACTGGTGGCACTGGTGCCCCACACCCTGGCACTCACCTGGAGACTGTGGAACAGGTGGCACTGGTGCCCCACACCCTGGCACTCACCTGGAGACTGTGGAACAGGTGGCACTGGTGCCCCACACCCTGGCACTCACCTGGAGAATGTGGGGACAGGTGGCACTGGTGCCCCACACCCTGGCACTCACCTGGAGACTGTGGAACAGGTGGCACTGGTGCCCCACACCCTGGCACTCACCTGGAGACTGTGGAACAGGTGGCACTGGTGCCCCACACCCTGGCACTCACCTGGAGACTGTGGAACAGGTGGCACTGGTGCCCCACACCCTGGCACTCACCTGGAGACTGTGGGGGACAGGTGGCACTGGTGCCCCACACCCAGGCACTCACCTGGAGACTGTGGGGGACAGGTGGCACTGGTGCCCTACACCCTGGCACTCACCTGGAAACTGTGGGGGACAGGTGGCACTGGTGCCCCACACCCTGGCACTCACCTGGAGACTGTGGGGGACAGGTGGCACTGGTGCCCCACACCCTGGCACTCACCTGGAGACTGTGGGACAGGTGGCACTGGTGCCCCACACCCTGGCACTCTTTAACACACCTGTCACAAGTCAGGTACAAAACTCGTCTTGCCCAAAACCAAAGAAATTACAGAAAATACCAATTTCAGAACACGCCAAACAGCTGTAGTATAAACTCCCCCAATTCCATAAACTACTCCCAAATTGGAATCTAAATTCGCCAACTTACAATTTGAAATAACCAATTATTCTCCGCCAATTTGGTAAATTACAGACACTAGTTATTAACAAGGAAACTGTGACATCGTAATTGTTTGACAGCTTAATTTCAGTATGTTAACTCGTTAAGTCAAAATTATCATTTTTTAAATTTAAACTTTCGCCCGTGTTTAAGTGTCTGGGGGTACTCACCTGGATGTACTCACCTGCATGTACTCACCTGGATGTACTCACCTGGATGTACTCACCTGCATGTACTCACCTGGATGTACTCACCTGGATGTACTCACCTGCATGTACTCACCTGGATGTACTCACCTGGATGTACTCACCTGCATGTACTCACCTGGATGTACTCACCTGGATGTACTCACCTGCATGTACTCACCTGGATGTACTCACCTGGATGTACTCACCTGCATGTACTCACCTGGATGTACTCACCTGGATGTACTCACCTGGATGTACTCACCTGCATGTACTCACCTGGATGTACTCACCTGCATGTACTCACCTGGATGTACTCACCTGGATGTACTCACCTGCATGTACTCACCTGGATGTACTCACCTGCATGTACTCACCTGGATGTACTCACCTGCATGTACTCACCTGGATGTACTCACCTACATGTACTCACTTGGATGTACTCACCTGCATGTACTCACCTGCATGTACTCACCTGGATGTACTCACCTGCATGTACTCACCTGGATGTACTCACCTGCATGTACTCACCTGCATGTACTCACCTGGATGTACTCACCTGCATGTACTCACCTGGATGTACTCACCTGCATGTACTCACCTGCATGTACTCACCTGGATGTACTCACCTGCATGTACTCACCTGGATGTACTCACCTGCATGTACTCACCTGGATGTACTCACCTGCATGTACTCACCTGCATGTACTCACCTGGATGTACTCACCTGCATGTACTCACCTGGATGTACTCACCTGCATGTACTCACCTGCATGTACTCACCTGGATGTACTCACCTGCATGTACTCACCTGGATGTACTCACCTGCATGTACTCACCTGGATGTACTCACCTGCATGTACTCACCTGGATGTACTCACCTGCATGTACTCACCTGGATGTACTCACCTGCATGTACTCACCTGGATGTACTCACCTGCATGTACTCACCTGGATGTACTCACCTGCATGTACTCACCTGGATGTACTCACCTGGATGTACTCACCTGCATGTACTCACCTGCATGTACTCACCTGGATGTACTCACCTGGATGTACTCACCTGCATGTACTCACTTGGATGTACTCACCTGCATGTACTCACCTGGATGTACTCACCTGCATGTACTCACCTGCATGTACTCACCTGCATGTACTCACCTGGATGTACTCACCTGGATGTACTCACCTGGAGGTACTCACCTGGAGGTACTCACCTGCATGTACTCACCTGGATGTACTCACCTGCATGTACTCACCTGGATGTACTCACCTGCATGTACTCACCTGCATGTACTCACCTGGATGTACTCACCTGCATGTACTCACTTGGATGTACTCACCTGGATGTACTCACTTGGAGGTACTCACCTGCATGTACTCACCTGGATGTACTCACCTGCATGTACTCACCTGGATGTACTCACCTGCATGTACTCACCTGCATGTACTCACCTGGATGTACTCACCTGCATGTACTCACTTGGATGTACTCACCTGGATGTACTCACCTGCATGTACTCACCTGCATGTACTCACCTGGATGTACTCACCTGCATGTACTCACCTGGATGTACTCACCTGCATGTACTCACCTGCATGTACTCACCTGGATGTACTCACCTGCATGTACTCACTTGGATGTACTCACCTGGATGTACTCACCTGCATGTACTCACTTGGATGTACTCACCTGGAGGTACTCACCTGGAGGTACTCACCAGGAGGTACTCACCAGGAGGTACTCACCTGGATGTACTCAGCTGGAGATACTCACCTGCATGTACTCACCTGGATGTACTCACCTGGATGTACTCACCTGCATGTACTCACCTGGATGTACTCACCTGGAGGTACTCACCTGGAGGTACTCACCAGGAGGTACTCACCAGGAGGTACTCACCTGGATGTACTCAGCTGGAGGTACTCACCTGGATGTACTCACCTGCATGTACTCACCTGGATGTACTCACCTGCATGTACTCACCTGGATGTACTCACCTGGATGTACTCACCTGGATGTACTCACCTGGATGTACTCACCTGGATGTACTCACCAGGAGCAGGAGAGTGTCCTGGTGCAGCAGGAGAGTGTCCTGGGGCAGCAGGAGAGTGTCCTGGTGCAGCAGGAGAGTGTCCTGGTGCAGCAGGAGAGTGTCCTGGTGCAGCAGGAGAGTGTCCTGGTGCAGCAGGAGAGTGTCCTGGTGCAGCAGGAGAGTGTCCTGGTGCAGCAGGAGAGTGTCCTGGTGCAGCAGGAGAGTGTCCTGGTGCAGCAGGAGAGTGTCCTGGTGCAGCAGGAGAGTGTCCTGGGGCAGCAGGAGTGTCCTGGTGCAGCAGGAGAGTGTCCTGGTGCAGCAGGAGAGTGTCCTGGTGCAGCAGGAGAGTGTCCTGGGGCAGCAGGAGTGTCCTGGTGCAGCAGGAGAGTGTCCTGGGGCAGCAGGAGAGTGTCCTGGGGCAGCAGGAGTGTCCTGGGGCAGCAGGAGAGTGTCCTGGGGCAGCAGGAGTGTCCTGGGGCAGCAGGAGTGTCCTGGGGCAGCAGGAGAGTGTCCTGGGGCAGCAGGAGAGTGTCCTGGTGCAGCAGGAGTGTGTCCTGGTGCAGCAGGAGTGTGTCCTGGGGCAGCAGGAGTGTGTCCTGGGGCAGGAGTGTCCTGGGGCAGCAGGAGTGTCCTGGTGCAGCAGGAGAGTGTCCTGGGGCAGCAGGAGAGTGTCCTGGTGCAGCAGGAGAGTGTCCTGGTGCAGCAGGAGTGTGTCCTGGTGCAGCAGGAGTGTGTCCTGGGGCAGCAGGAGTGTGTCCTGGGGCAGCAAGAGTGTGTCCTGGGGCAGATGGAGAGTGTCCTGGGGCAGATGGAGAGTGTCCTGGGGCAGCAGGAGTGTGTCCTGGTGCAGCAGGAGAGTGTCCTGGTGCAGCAGGAGTGTCCTGGGGCAGCAAGAGTGTCCTGGGGCAGCAGGAGAGTGTCCTGGTGCAGCAGGAGAGTGTCCTGATGCAGCAGGAGTGTGTCCTGGGGCAGCAGGAGTGTGTCCTGGGGCAGCAGGAGAGTGTCCTGGTGCAGCAGGAGTGTGTCCTGGTGCAGCAGGAGAGTGTCCTGGGGCAGCAGGAGTGTCCTGGTGCAGCAGGAGTGTGTCCTGGTGCAGCAGGAGTGTGTCCTGGTGCAGCAGGAGTGTGTTCTGGTGCAGCAGTAGAGTGTCCTGGGGCAGCAGGAGTGTCCTGGTGCAGCAGGAGTGTGTCCTGGTGCAGCAGGAGAGTGTCCTGGAGCAGCAGGAGAGTGTCCTGGTGCAGCAGGAGAGTGTCCTGGTGCAGCAGGAGTGTCCTGGGGCAGCAGGAGTGTCCTGGTGCAGCTGGAGAGTGTCCTGGGGCAGCAGGAGTGTCCTGGTGCAGCAGGAGTGTCCTGGGGCAGCAGGAGAGTGTCCTGGTGCAGCAGGAATGTCCTGGGGCAGCAGGAGAGTGTCCTGGTGCAGCAGGAGTGTCCTGGGGCAGCAGGAGAGTGTCCTGGTGCAGCAGGAGTGTGCTGGGGGCAGCAGGAGAGTGTCCTGGTGCAGCAGGAGTGTCCTGGGGGCAGCAGGAGAGTGTCCTGGTGCAGCAGGAGAGTGTCCTGGTGCAGCAGGAGTGTCCTGGTGCAGCAGGAGAGTGTCCTGGTGCAGCAGGAGTGTGTCCTGGTGCAGCAGGAGTGTGTCCTGGCGCAGCAGGAGTGTGTCCTGGGGCAGCAGGAGTGTGTCCTGGGGCAGCTGGAGAGTGTCCTGGGGCAGCAGGAGTGTCCTGGGGCAGCAGGAGAGTGTCCTGGGGCAGCAGGAGTGTCCTGGGGCAGCAGGAGTGTGTCCTGGGGCAGGAGTGTCCTGGGGCAGCAGGAGAGTGTCCTGGGGCAGCAGGAGAGTGTCCTGGTGCAGCAGCAGAGTGTCCTGGGGCAGCAGGAGAGTGTCCTGGTGCAGCAGGAGAGTGTCCTGGGGCAGCAGGAGTGTGTCCTGGTGCAGCAGGAGAGTGTCCTGGTGCAGCAGGAGAGTGTCCTGGTGCAGCAGGAGAGTGTCCTGGTGCAGCAGGAGTGTGTCCTGGTGCAGCAGGAGTGTGTCCTGGGGCAGCAGGAGTGTGTCCTGGGGCAGCAGGAGTGTGTCCTGGGGCAGCTGGAGAGTGTCCTGGGGCAGCAGGAGTGTCCTGGGGCAGCAGGAGAGTGTCCTGGGGCAGCAGGAGTGTCCTGGGGCAGCAGGAGTGTCCCGGGGCAGGAGTGTCCTGGGGCAGCAGGAGTGTGTCCTGGGGCAGGAGTGTCCTGGGGCAGCAGGAGAGTGTCCTGGGGCAGCAGGAGAGTGTCCTGGGGCAGCAGGAGAGTGTCCTGGTGCAGGAGCAGAGTGTCCTGGGGCAGCAGGAGAGTGTCCTGGTGCAGCAGGAGAGTGTCCTGGGGCAGCAGGAGAGTGTCCTGGTGCAGCAGGAGAGTGTCCTGGGGCAGCAGGAGAGTGTCCTGGGGCAGCAGGAGAGTGTCCTGGTGCAGCAGGAGAGTGTCCTGGTGCAGCAGGAGAGTGTCCTGGGGCAGCAGGAGAGTGTCCTGGGGCAGCAGGAGAGTGTCCTGATGAAGCAGGAGAGTGTCCTGGGGCAGCAGGAGTGTGTCCTGGGGCAGCAGGAGTGTGTCCTGGGGCAGCAGGAGTGTGTCCTGGGGCAGCAGGAGTGTGTCCTGGGGCAGCAGGAGAGTGTCCTGGTGCAGCAGGAGTGTGTCCTGGTGCAGCAGGAGTGTGTCCTGGGGCAGCAGGAGTGTGTCCTGGTGCAGCAGGAGTGTGTCCTGGTGCAGCAGGACTGTGTCCTGGTGCAGCAGGAGTGTGTCCTGTTGCAGCAGGAGTGTGTCCTGGTGCATCAGGAGTGTCCTGGGGCAGCAGGAGAGTGTCCTGGTGCAGCAGGAGTGTGTCCTGGGGCAGGAGTGTCCTGGGGCAGCAGGAGTGTCCTGGGGCAGCAGGAGAGTGTACTGGGGCAGCAGGAGAGTGTCCCGGGGCAGCAGGAGAGTGTCCTGTTGCAGCAGGAGTGTGTCCTGGTGCAGCAGGAGTGTCCTGGGGCAGCAGGAGAGTGTCCTGGGGCAGCAGGAGTGTCCTGGTGCAGCAGGAGTGTGTCCTGGTGCAGCAGGAGAGTGTCCTGGTGCAGCAGGAGTGTGTTCTGGTGCAGCAGTAGAGTGTCCTGGGGCAGCAGGAGTGTCCTGGTGCAGCAGGAGTGTGTCCTGGTGCAGCAGGAGAGTGTCCTGGAGCAGCAGGAGAGTGTCCTGGTGCAGCAGGAGAGTGTCCTGGTGCAGCAGGAGAGTGTCCTGGTGCAGCAGGAGTGTCCTGGGGCAGCAGGAGTGTCCTGGTGCAGCTGGAGAGTGTCCTGGGGCAGCAGGAGTGTCCTGGTGCAGCAGGAGTGTCCTGGGGCAGCTGGAGAGTGTCCTGGTGCAGCAGGAGTGTCCTGGGGCAGCAGGAGAGTGTCCTGGGGCAGCAGGAGTGTCCTGGGGCAGCAGGAGAGTGTCCTGGTGCAGCAGGAGTGTGTCCTGGTGCAGCAGGAGAGTGTCCTGGTGCAGCAGGAGTGTGTCCTGGTGCAGCAGGAGTGTGTCCTGGGGCAGCAGGAGTGTGTCCTGGGGCAGCAGGAGTGTGTCCTGGGGCAGCTGGAGAGTGTCCTGGGGCAGCAGGAGTGTCCTGGGGCAGCGGGAGAGTGTCCTGGGGCAGCAGGAGTGTCCTGGGGCAGCAGGAGTGTCCTGGGGCAGCAGGAGAGTGTCCTGGGGCAGCAGGAGAGTGTCCTGGTGCAGCAGCAGAGTGTCCTGGGGCAGCAGGAGAGTGTCCTAGTGCAGCAGGAGAGTGTCCTGGGGCAGCAGGAGAGTGTCCTGGTGCAGCAGGAGAGTGTCCTGGTGCAGCAGGAGAGTGTCCTGGTGCAGCAGGAGAGTGTCCTGGTGCAGCAGGAGTGTGTCCTGGTGCAGCAGGAGTGTGTCCTGGGGAAGCAGGAGTGTGTCCTGGGGCAGCAGGAGTGTGTCCTGGGGCAGCTGGAGAGTGTCCTGGGGCAGCTGGAGAGTGTCCTGGGGCAGCAGGAGTGTCCTGGGGCAGCAGGAGAGTGTCCTGAGGCAGCAGGAGTGTCCTGGGGCAGCAGGAGAGTGTCCTGAGGCAGCAGGAGTGTCCTGGGGCAGCAGGAGTGTCCCGGGGCAGTAGGAGTGTCCTGGGGCAGCAGGAGTGTGTCCTGGGGCAGGAGTGTCCTGGGGCAGCAGGAGAGTGTCCTGGGGCAGCAGGGGAGTGTCCTGGGGCAGCAGGAGAGTGTCCTGGTGCAGGAGCAGAGTGTCCTGGGGCAGCAGGAGAGTGTCCTGGTGCAGCAGGAGAGTGTCCTGGGGCAGCAGGAGAGTGTCCTGGTGCAGCAGGAGAGTGTCCTGGGGCAGCAGGAGTGTCCTGGGGCAGCAGGAGAGTGTCCTGGTGCAGCAGGAGTGTGTCCTGGTGCAGCAGGAGTGTGTCCTGGGGCAGCAGGAGTGTGTCCTGGGGCAGCAGGAGTGTGTCCTGGGGCAGCTGGAGAGTGTCCTGGGGCAGCAGGAGTGTCCTGGGGCAGCGGGAGAGTGTCCTGGGGCAGCAGGAGTGTCCTGGGGCAGCAGGAGTGTCCTGGGGCAGCAGGAGAGTGTCCTGGGGCAGCAGGAGAGTGTCCTGGTGCAGCAGCAGAGTGTCCTGGGGCAGCAGGAGAGTGTCCTAGTGCAGCAGGAGAGTGTCCTGGGCAGCAGGAGAGTGTCCTGGTGCAGCAGGAGAGTGTCCTGGTGCAGCAGGAGAGTGTCCTGGTGCAGCAGGAGAGTGTCCTGGTGCAGCAGGAGTGTGTCCTGGTGCAGCAGGAGTGTGTCCTGGGGAAGCAGGAGTGTGTCCTGGGGCAGCAGGAGTGTGTCCTGGGGCAGCTGGAGAGTGTCCTGGGGCAGCTGGAGAGTGTCCTGGGGCAGCAGGAGTGTCCTGGGGCAGCAGGAGAGTGTCCTGAGGCAGCAGGAGTGTCCTGGGGCAGCAGGAGAGTGTCCTGAGGCAGCAGGAGTGTCCTGGGGCAGCAGGAGTGTCCCGGGGCAGTAGGAGTGTCCTGGGGCAGCAGGAGTGTGTCCTGGGGCAGGAGTGTCCTGGGCAGCAGGAGAGTGTCCTGGGGCAGCAGGGGAGTGTCCTGGGGCAGCAGGAGAGTGTCCTGGTGCAGGAGCAGAGTGTCCTGGGGCAGCAGGAGAGTGTCCTGGTGCAGCAGGAGAGTGTCCTGGGGCAGCAGGAGAGTGTCCTGGTGCAGCAGGAGAGTGTCCTGGGGCAGCAGGAGAGTGTCCTGGGGCAGCAGGAGAGTGTCCGGGTGCAGCAGGAGAGTGTCCGGGTGCAGCAGGAGAGTGTCCTGGGGCAGCAGGAGAGTGTCCTGGGGCAGCAGGAGAGTGTCCTGGTGCAGCAGGAGAGTGTCCTGGGGCAGCAGGAGTGTGTCCTGGGGCAGCAGGAGTGTGTCCTGGGGCAGCAGGAGTGTGTCCTGGTGCAGCAGGAGTGTATCCTGGGGCAGCAGGAGTGTGTCCTGGGGCAGCAGGAGTGTGTCCTGGGGCAGCAGGAGAGTGTCCTGGTGCAGCAGGAGTGTGTCCTGGTGCAGCAGGAGTGTGTCCTGGGGCAGCAGGAGTGTGACCTGGGGCAGCAGGACTGTGTCCTGGTGCAGCAGGAGTGTGTCCTGGTGCAGCAGGAGTGTGTCCTGGGGCAGCAGGAGTGTGTCCTGGTGCAGCAGGAGTGTGTCCTGGTGCAGCAGGAGTGTCCTGGGGCAGCAGGAGTGTCCTGGGGCAGGTGGTGGCAGCAACTGGACCCTCTATGGGTAAACACAACGTGAGAGGAGGACTGCTATGGAGCTTACCTTGTCTCTCTCCTCTCCCATCACCCCTCCCTTCTATATTACCATTATCTCTCTCTGTCTGTCTCTGTCTCTCTCTCTCTCTCTCTCTCTCTCTCTCTCTCTCTCTCTCTCTCTCTCTCTCTCTCTCTCTTCTCTCTCTCTCTCTGTCTCTCTGTCTCTCTCTCTC
>NW_025552762.1:0-10551 GCF_020424385.1 Procambarus clarkii | reverse complement strand
TGTGTGTGTGTGTGTGTGTGTGTACTCACCTAGTTGTGCTTGCGGGGGTTGAGCTCTGGCTCTTTGGTCCCGCCTCTCAACCGTCAATCAACAGGTGTACAGGTTCCTGAGCCTATTGGGCACTATCATATCTACACTTGAAACTGTGTATGGAGTCAGCCTCCACCACATTACTTCCTAATGCATTCCATTTGTCAACCACTCTGACACTAAAAAAGTTCTTTCTAATATCTCTGTGGCTCATTTGGGCACTCAGTTTCCATCTGTGTCCCCTAGTGCGTGTACCCCTTGTATTAAATAGCCTGTCTTTATCAACCCTGTCGATTCCCTTGAGAATCTTGAATGTGGTGATCATGTCCCCCCTAACTCTTCTGTCTTCCAACGAAGCGAGGTTTAATTCCCGTAGTCTCTCCTCGTAGCTCATACCTCTCAGCTCGAGCACTAGTCTGGTGGCAAACCTTTGAACCTTTTCCAGTTTAGTCTTAAGCTTGACTAGATATGGACTCCATGCTGGAGTCGCATACTCCAGGATTAGTCTGACATAAGTGGTGTATAATGTTCTGAAAGATTCCTTACACAAGTTTCTAAAGGCCATTCTTATGTTAGCCAACCTGGCATATGCTACTGATGTTATCCTCTTAATATGAGCTTCAGGGGACAGGTCTGGCGTGATATCAACCCCCAGGTCTTTCTCTCTCTCTGACTCTTGAAGTATTTCAACTCCCAAATGATACCTTGTATCTGGTCTCCTGCTTCCAACCCCTACCTTTATTACATTACATTTGCTTGGATTAACTCTAACAGCCATTTGTTCGACCATTCCTGCAGCTTGTCCAGGTCTTCTTGAAGCCTCAAGCTGTCCTCCTCTGTCTTAATCCTTCTCATAATTTTGGCGTCGTCAGCAAACATTGAGACGAATGAGTCTATACACTCTGGGAGATCATTTTACGTATATCAGAAACAGGATTTGTCCAAGTACCGAGCCCTATGGGACTCCACTGGTGACTTCACGCCATTCTGAGGTCACACCCCTCACTGTAACTCTCTGCTTCCTATTGCTTAGGTACTCCCTTATCAACTGGAGCGCCCTACCAGTTACTCATGCTTGTTTCTCAAGCTTATGCATCAACCTTTTATGGGGTACTGTGTCAAAGGCTTTCCGACAGTCAAAAAAAATGCAGTCCGCCCATCCTTCTCTTTCTTGCTTAATCTTTGTCACCTGATCGTAGAATTCTATCAAGCCTGTAAGGCAAGATTTACCCTCCCTGAATCCATGTTGATGGGTTGTCACGAAGTCTCTTCTCTCCAGATGTGTTACTATGTTTTTTCTCACAATCTTCTCCATCACCTTGCATGGTATACAAGTTAAGGACACTGGCCTGTAGTTCAGTGCCTCTTGTCTGTCACCCTTTTTGTATATTGGTACTACATTAGCAGTCTTCCAAATTTCTAGTAGGTCTACCGTTTCCAGTGACCTACTATACACTTTGGAGAGTGGCAAGCAAAGTGCTCCTGCACACTCTTTCAATACCCATGGCGAGATCCGTCCGAGCCAACAGCCTTTCTCACTCCAGATCCAAAAGATGCCTCTTGACCTCATCTCTTGTATTTCGAACCTTCCATGGTCGCCTGGTTTACTTCTTGTTCTTGGGGACCTAACCTCGTTTTATTGTGAAGACCACTTAGAACCTGTTGTTGAGTTCTAACTAACACACTAACTAATGTTCATTCTCTTCCGCCCCCTGTCCCACACTCGACACAAGTTTCATCTCCTGTAACAGCGGTCTAACTTTTCCTGCTGATGTGACTGCTAGAGTAGGTTTGGCATTCATTTGAGAGAAAGTGACATAGTTCATCATGTTTTGTACGGAGTCCGGGAATCAGTTCTGGGTGTGTGTTTTTGTGAGACCTGTTGTGCTGTCGCCGCTCAGGTGTGTGTGTGTGTTGTGGATGTGTGTGTGTGTGGTGGGTGTGGTGTGTGTGGTGTGTGTGTGTGTGTGTACTCATCTAGTTGGTGTTTGCGGGGGTTGAGCTCTGGGCTCTTTGGTCCCGCCTCTCAACCGTCAATCAACAGATGTACAGATTCCTGAGCCTATTGGGCTCTGTCCTATCTACACTTGAAACTGTGTATGGAGTCAGCCTCCACCACATCACCCCCTAATGCATTCCATTTGTCAACCACTCTGACACTAAAAAAGTTCTTTCTAATATCTCTGTGGCTCATTTGGGCACTCAGTTTCCACCTGTGTCCCCTTGTGCGTGTTCCCCTTGTATTAAATAGACTGTCTTTATCTATCCTATCAATTCTCTTCAGAATCTTGAATGTGGTGATTATGTCCCCCCTAACTCTTCTGTCTTCCAGCGAAGTGAGGTTTAATTCCGGTAGTCTCTCCTCGTAGCTCATACCTCTCAGCTCGGGTACTAGTCTGGTGGCAAACCTTTGAACCTTTTCCAGTGTAGTCTTATCCTTGACTAGATATGGGACTCCATGCTGGAGCTGCATACTCCAGGATTGACCTGACATATGTGGTATACAAAGTTCTGAATCATTTTTTACACAAATTTCTGAATGCCGTTCGTGTGTTGGCCAGCCTGGCATATGCCGCTGATGTTATCCGCTTGATATGTGGCAGAAGACAGGTCTGGCGTGATATCAACCCCAAGTCTTTTTCCTTCTCTGACTCTTGAGAAGAATCTCTCTCCAGATGATACCATGTATTTGGAATCCTGCTCCCTGCACCTATCTTCATTATATTACATTTGGTTGGGTTAAACTCTAACAACCACTTGTTCGACCATTCCTGCAGTTTGTGTAGGTCTTCTTGAAGCCTCAAACAGTCCTCTTTTCTCTTAATCCTTCTCATAATTTTGGCATCGTCCACAAACATTGAGAGAAATAAATCTATACCCTCCGGGAGATCATTTACATATATCAAAAACAAGATAGGACCGAGTACAGAGCCCTGTGGGACTCCACTGGTGACTTCACGCCAATCGGAGGTCTCACCCCTCACCGTAACTCTCTGCTTCCTATTGCTTAGGTACTCCCTTATCCACTGGAGCACCTTACCAGCTACACCTGCCTGTCTCTCCAGCTTATGTACTAGCCTCTTATGGGGTACTGTGTCAAAGGCTTTCCGACAATCCAAGAAAATGCAGTCCGCCCAGCCCTCTCTTTCTTGCTTAATCTGTGTTACCTGGTCATAGAATTCTATTAAGCCAGTCAGGCAAGATTTACCCTCCCTGAACCCATGTTGTCGATTTGTCACGAAGTCCCTTCTCTCCAGATGTGATACCAGGTTTATTCTCACGATCTTCTCCATCAGCGTGCATGGTATACAGGTTAAGGACACTGGCCTGTAGTTCAGTGCCTCTTGCCTGTCGCCCTTTTTGTATATTGGGACCACATTCGCCGTCTTCCATATTTCTGGTAGGTCTCCCGTCTCCAGTGACCTACTATACACTATGGAGAGTGGCAAGCAAAGTGCTTCTGCACACTCTTTCAGTACCCATGGCGAGATCCCATCTGGAACAACAGCCTTTCTAACATCCAGGTCCAGCAGGTGTCTCTTGACCTCCTCTCTTGTAATTTTAAACTCTTCCAAGGCCGCCTGGTTTACTTCCCTTTCTCCTAGCACAGTGACCTCACCTTGTTCTGTTGTGAAGACCTCTTGGAACCTCTTGTTGAGTTCATCACACACCTCTTTGTCATTCTCTGTATACCTGTCCTCGCCTGTTCTAAGTTTCAATACCTGTTCTTTCACTGTTGTTTTCCTTCTGATGTGACTGTAGAGTAGCTTTGGTTCGGTCTTGGCTTTGTTTGCTATATCATTTTCATAACTTTTCTCTGCTTCTCTTCTCACCCTGTGATACTCATTCCTGGTTCTCTGGTATCTCTCTCTGCTTTCTGGTGTTCTGTTATTCCGGAAGTTCCTCCACGCCCTTTTGTTCAGTACCTTTGCTTCCATACATGCCCTATTATACCATGGATTCTTCTTTTGCTTCTCGGATTTTTCCTTTTGGGCCGGGATGTATCTGCTTACTGCCTCCTGACACTTTTGGGTGACATTGTCCATCATAGCTTGTACAGACTTAGCTCAGAGGTCTGTGTCCCAAGGTACTTCCCTTAGGAAGCTTCTCATCTCCTCATAATTCCCTTTCGGCATGCCAGCCTTTTGTGTGTGTGTTTGTTTGTGTGAGTGTGTGATGGATAGGTGGGGGGCTATCTGACCCTCTCTCTAAAGTAAGAAGAAATGAGAGGGGGGGAGGGGGAGGGGGAGAGGGAGGAGAGGAAGATAGAGAGGGAGGAGAGAGGGGGAGAGAGCGGGAGGAGAGAGAGAGAGAGGAGAGGGAGGGAGATGGAGAGGGAGAGTGGGGGGTGAGTGAGAGAGAATGAGGTGTGTGTGAGTGTGTGTGTGTGTGTGTGTACTCACCTAGTTGTGTTTGCGGGGGTTGAGCTCTGGCTCTTTGGTCCCGCCTCTCAACCGTCAATCAACAGGTGTACAGATTCCTGAGCCTATCGGGCTCTGTCATATCTACACTTGAAACTGTGTATGGAGTCAGCCTCCACCACATCACCCCCTAATGCATTCCATTTGTCAACCACTCTGACACTAAAAAAGTTCTTTCTAATATCTCTGTGGCTCATTTGGGCACTCAGTTTCCACCTGTGTCCCCTTGTGCGTGTTCCCCTTGTGTTAAATAGACTGTCTTTATCTACCCTATCAATTCCCTTGAGAATCTTGAATGTGGTGATCATGTCCCCCCTAACTCTTCTGTCTTCCAGCGAAGTGAGGTTTAATTCCCGTAGTCTCTCCTCGTAGCTCATACCTCTCAGCTCGGGTACTAGTCTGGTGGGAAACCTTTGAACCTTTTCCAGTTTAGTCTTATCCTTGACTAGATATTGACTCCATGCTGGGGCTGCATACTCCAGGATTGGCCTGACATATGTGGTATACAAAGTTCTGAATGATTCTTTACACAAGTTTCTGAATGCCGTTCGTATGTTGGCCAGCCTGGCATATGCCGCTGATGTTATCCGCTTGATATGTGCTGCAGGAGACAGGTCTAGCGTGATATCAACCCCCAAGTCTTTTTCCTTCTCTGACTCCTGAAGAATTTCCTCTCCCAGATGATACCTTGTATCTGGCCTCCTGCTCCCTACACCTATCTTCATTACATTACATTTTGTTGGGTTAAACTCTAACAACCACTTGTTCGACCATTCCTTCAGCTTGTCTAGGTCTTCTTGAAGCCTCAAACAGTCCTCTTCTGTTTTAATCCTTCTCATAATTTTAGCATCGTCCGCAAACATTGAGAGAAATAAATCGATACCCTCCGGGAGATCATTTGCATATATCAGAAACAAGATAGGACCGAGTACAGAGCCCTGCTGGACTCCACTGGTGACTTCACGCCAATCGGAGGTCTCACCCCTCACCGTAACTCTCTGCTTCCTATTGCTTAGATACTCCCTTATCCACTGGAGCACCTTACCAGCTACACCTGCCTGTCTCTCCAGCTTATGTACCAGCCTCTTTTGCGGTACTGTGTCAAAGGCTTTCCGACAATCCAAGAAAATGCAGTCCGCCCAGCCCTCTCTTTCTTGCTTAATCTGTGTCACCTGATCGTAGAATTCTATCAAGCCTGTAAGGCAAGATTTACCCTCCCTGAACCCATTTTGGCGATTTGTCAGGAAGTCCCTTCTCTCCAGATGTGTTACTATGTTTTTCTCACAATCTTCTCCATCACCTTGCATGGTATACAAGTCAAGGACACTGGCCTGTAGTTCAGTGCCTCTTGCCTGTCGCCCTTTTTGTATATTGGGACCACATTCGCCGTCTTCCATATTTCTGGTAGGTCTCCTGTCTCTAGTGACTTACTATACACTATGGAGAGTGGCAAGCAAAGTGCCTCTGCACACTCTTTCAGTACCCATGGTGAGATCCCATCTGGACCAACAGCCTTTCTAACATCCAGATCCAGCAGGTGTCTCTTGACCTCCTCTCTTGTACTCCTTTCGAACTCCTCCAAGGCCGCCTGGTTTACCTCCCTTTCTCCTAGCACAGTGACCTCACCCTGTTCTATTGTGAAGATCTCCTGGAACCTCTTGTTGAGTTCCTCACACACCTCTCTGTCATTCTCTGTATACCTGTCCTCGCCTGTTCTAAGTTTCAATACCTGTTCTTTCACTGTTGTTTTCCTTCTGATGTGACTGTGGAGTAGCTTTGGTTCGGTCTTGGCTTTGTTTGCTATATCATTTTCAAAATTTTTCTCTGCTTCTCTTCTCACCCTGACGTACTCATTCCTGGTTCTCTGGTATCTCTCTCTGCTTTCTGGTGTTCTGTTATTCCGGAAGTTCCTCCACGCCTTTTTGTTCAGTTTCTTCGCTTCCATACATGCCCTATTATACCATGGATTCTTCTGTTGCTTCTCGGATTTTTCCCTTTGGGCCGGGATGAACCTGTTTACTGCCTCCTGACACTTTTGGGTAACATAGTCCATCATACCCTGTACAGACTTGTCTCTGAGGTCTGTGTCCCAAGGTATTTCACTTAGGAAACTTCTCATCTGTTCATAATTCCCCTTTCGGTATGCCAGCCTTTTGATTCCTAGTTCTTTTTTGGGGGGAGATAAGTCCTAGCTCTACCAGGTACTCAAAGTTCAATACACTGTGGTCACTCATTCCCAAGGGCGCTTCCATCTTAACTTCCCATATATCCCATTCATTTAATAAATATCAAATCAAGCATTGCTGGTTCATCTTCTCTCATTCTTGTTGGTTCTTTGGTGTGCTGGCTTAGAAAGTATCTTGTTGCCACGTCCAGCAGCTTAGCTCTCCATGTTTCTGGTCCTCCATGCGAGTCTCTGTTCTTCCAATCTATCTTCCCATGGTTGAAGTCTCCCATAATTAGTAGTCCAGATCAATTCCTGCTAGCAACAGAAGCTGCTCTTTCTATTATGTTAATGGTGGCCATGTTGTTTCTATCATATTCCTGTCTAGGTCTTCTGTCATTTGGTGGTGGATTATATATGACTGCGACTATAATTTTTTCCCTCCATTTGTTACAGTACCTGCTATGTAGTCACTGAAACCTTCACAGCCCTGAATATCCATCTCCTCAAAATCCCAGCCCTTTCTTACCAGCAGAGCTACACCACCCCCACCTCTTCATTCCCTCTCTTTCCTCATAACATAATAGTCCTTTGGGAACACTGCATTTGTAATCGTTTTCGTGATCTTTGTTTCTGTGAGGGCTATTATGTCTGGGTTTTCCTCTAGTACCAGTTCTCCAAGCTCATTTGCTTTATTTGTAATTCCATCTATGTTAGTGTACATCGCTTTGAGGCTCACTTTCTTCTGTCCCTTCTCAAATCGCCTCCTTGGTGAGTGTTCTGCTGGTGGGGGAGGCTGTTCCATGGGTGTGAAGACCTGTGAGGTGGATATCAGGGTCTCAGAGGATACTGGGATGAGGGGCGGGGGATCCATCGAAGGGGGAGGAACAGGGAGGGTATGGGGTGAAAGGGGAGGGAGGACGGGAAGGAAAGGGGGGGAAGGAGGACTCGGGAGGAGGGGAGGGGTAGAAGGGTGGGGATTGGGTGTGGGGGGAGGGAGATTTGGCTGAACATTTGAGTGGGGGCAGGGAGGGTTTGGGGTAGGGGGGTTTTCTATGCAGAGGAGGGTGGCAGGGTTGTCCTCCCTTCTGGTGTTACTGGGTAGCTGGTTGTGGGTTCCCCCCTCGCCTCTGGGGGTGTTGTGTTGTGAGCTGTGACTTCCTGGTTTTCCCCTCTCGCCCTGCGCCTCTTCCTTGCTTCTGCCGCCACGGCTCTCTCCTCCCTTGTCATGTCTCTCTGGAGGAATACATTTTTGAATTTTCACACGTTTTTCAGGGAGCTCTTCCTTGATAGGATCTTCTCCTTTGTGTTCTCGTTTGCAAACACTATCTTTATCATTCGGTTCGGTCTTTGTTGTACCAGCCTAGCCTGAAAACCTTCTCAATGCTATGCTCAGCCCCTTCCATGTCTAGTGCCTTTAGTACTTCATTCACTGCTGCTTTGTCCTTGTCATTCCACTCTGTCCTATTAGATCCTTCCTGCTCTTTATTACCCACAGCAACCACTGATCTGTTCCTTTCCAGCAGTTGGCTAGTGGAGCGTGCCGCCTCCTGTGAGGTGGCTGATTTCATGGCCACCTCCATCACCGCAGTCATTACTTCAGAGTTATTTTTTTTTAGTATTTCCGCAAATGTTGCTTTTATCGTGGCATTCTCATCCAGAAAACTATTACCACCTTCTCCCTGGGTGGTTTTCTGATTCTCAGCCTCGATACCATTCTCTTTGAGGGCTCTAATCTCTTCCTTTGCTGCTGTCAGCTTTCTTTTCAGGTTGCTTATTTCGTTCTTCATTTCCTGCATCATTTCTTGCATCTCACTCTTGATGTCCTCCAGAAACTGGGCAAACATTTCCTTCATCTCGTCACCTTGGCTCTTTCCTGTTCCCCTGGTACCTCTGGCTGCCATGCTTGACCCTGTTGGGATGGGGGAGGGAGAGAGAGAGAGGAAGAGAGAGAGAAAGAGAGAGAAAGAATGGGAGTGATAAAGGGAGAGATAAATGGGTGGGTGGAGGGGGATCCGACCCTTCCACTGAAGTGAGAAGAAAGTAGAAGGGGAGGGGGGGGAGGAGATGGAGAGAGAGGTGGGAGGGAGAGAGAGGAGAGGGAGAGAGATGGAGAGGGAGAGAGTGGGTGAGGGAGAGAGCGGGTGAGGGAGAGAGCGGGTGAGGGAGAGAGGGGGGGGGAGTGTGTGTGTGTGTGTGTGTGGAGAGGGAGGGGGAAGGAAAGAGAGGGAGGGAGAGGGGGAGGGAGGGGGAAGGAAAGAGAGGGAGGGAGAGGGGGAGAGAGAGAGAGAGAGAGAGAGAGAGAGAGAGAGAGAGAGAGAGAGAGAGAGAGAGAGAGAGAGAGAGAGAGAGAGAGAGAGAGAGAGAGAGAGAGAGAGAGAGAGAGAGAGAGAGAGAGAGAGAGAAGAAGAGATAGAGCAGGAGAGAGAGAGAGCAGGAGAGAGAGCAGGAGAGGGAGTGGGAGAGAGGGAGTGGGAGAGAGGGAGAGTGGGGAGGGGAAGAGTGTGTGTATGGGCGATGCGGGGGACTGGGGGTGGGGGGGGGGGGGCGGAGATGGCGACTAGGTCAGGTCAGGTCAGATGGTGGGGTCAAGAGGGGTGGCGGGGATAGTAAGGTCCTGATCCCAGGTGTTAATGCCTTTTCCCCTGACTGAACAATTGTGTGTGTGTGTACTCACCTAATTGTACTCACCTAATTGTGCTTGTGGGGGTTGAGCTCTGGCTCTTTGGTCCCGCCTCTCAACCGTCAATCAACTGGTGTACAGGTTCCTGAGCCTACTGGGGCTCTATCATATCTACATATCTATCATATCTGTGTGTGTGTGTGTGTGTGTGTGTGTGTGTGTGTGTGTGTGTGTGTGTGTGTGTGTGTGTGTGTGTGTGTGTGTGTGTGCACGTGTGTGTGTGTGTGTGTCTGTTTTAGCGTGTGCACACTTGTGTGCGTGCATACGTACGTGGGCGGGCGTGCTTGTATGTGTCAAGATATCCCTTATGCATTACCTCTGCCTAAATGAGCCACTCTGAGATTTTTAAATATATATGATATCCTGAACAAGAATTTGATAATCTTTTACCTCAATCTGTACACCTGATTAATTGACCAGAGAGGGGGTACATACCAGACTCCTCCCGCTCACACAACCAGATGAGTAAGGGCGATGTATGATGAAGTTGGTTATCCGTCGTTGTCTCCCACTAGGTGATTCACTAAGTGCTGGTAGATTGATGAGGTCGGTTCTTCTCTGTCTACACAAAGCTCTGGAGTCAGTCACTGTATCGTTATGTGACAGTTCACTAATTCACTGTACCACTGATCACAGTCACCACTCAACAGCACAATCAGGTAGTTCCACGGCGGGGCGTCCCACCCGGTCAGGTCACACACTTACATGCACCGGTGATGCCACTAGCTCCACTTTGGTTTCTTCGCCAAATCTCTCTGTCCGTTTCATTAAGTACTTCATCTCCTATTCTGTACCCTGTGTCCGGCCTCCTGTTTCCACTGCCTAGTTTCATTACTTTGCATTTACTCGGGTTGAACTTCAACAGTCATTTGTTGGACCATTCACTCAGTCTGTCGAGGTCATCTTGTAGCCTCCTACTATCATCCTCTGTTTCAATCCTCCTCATAATTTTTGCATCATCAGCAAACATTGAGAGAAACGATTCTATACCCTCTGGGAGATCATTTACATATATCAGAAACAGTATAGGTCCAAGGACTGACCCCTGCGGGACTCCACTTGTAACGTCTCGCCAATCTGAGACCTCACCCCTCACACTGACTCGTTGTCTCCTGTTGCTTAGGTATTCCTTATCCAACAGAGTACCTTCCCTTTCACACCGGCCTGCATCTCCAGCTTTTTCACTAGCCTCTTGTGTGCTACTGTAAGTCTGCCCACCCTTCTCTTTCTTGCCTGATTTTTGTTGCCCGGTC
>NW_025552761.1:0-21233 GCF_020424385.1 Procambarus clarkii | reverse complement strand
TGGGAGTGGTGGTCGTGGTGGGAGTGGTGGTGGTGCTGAGAGTGGTGCTGAGAGTGTTGCTGAGAGTGGTGGGGTGATGGTGTTGGGAGTGGTGGTGGTGTTGGGAGTGGTGGTGGTGTTGGGAGTGGTGGTGGTGTTTGGGAGTGGTGATAGTGTTGGGAGTGGTGGATGGTGTTGGGAGTGGTGGTGGTGTTGGGAGTGGTGGTGGTGTTGGGAGTGGTGGTGGTGTTGGGAGTGGTGGTGGTGTTGGGAGTGGTGGTGGTGTTGGGAGTGGTGGTGGTGTTGGGAGTGGTGGATGGTGTTGGGAGTGGTGGTGGTGTTGGAGTGGTGGTGGTGTTGGGAGTGGTGGTGGTGGTGGGAGTGGTGGTGGTGTTGGGAGTGGTGGTGGTGTTGGGAGTGGTGGTGGTGTTGGTGGTGGTGGTGTTGGTGGTGGTGTTGTGAGTGGTGGTGGTGTTGGGAGTGGTGGAGGTGTTGGGAGTGGTGGTCGTGGTGGGAGTGGTGGTGGTGTTGGGAGTGGTGTTGGTGTTGGGAGTGGTGGTGGTGTTGGGAGTGGTGGTGGTGTTGGTGGTGGTGTTGGTGGTGGTGGTGGTGTTGGGAGTGGTGGTGGTGTTGGGAGTGGTGGTGGTGTTGGGAGTGGTGGTGGTGGTGGTGGTGGTGTTGTGAGTGGTGGTGGTGTTGGGAGTGGTGGTGGTGTTGGGAGTGGTGGTGGTGTTGGTGGTGGTGTTGTTGGTGGTGGTGGTGTTGGGAGTGGTGGTGGTGTTGGGAGTGGTGGTGGTGTTGGTGGTGGTGTTGGGAGTGGTGGTGGTGTTGGTGGTGGTGTTGGGAGTGGTGGTGGTGTTGGGAGTGGTGGTGGTGTTGGTGGTGGTGTTGGGAGTGGTGGTGGTGTTGGGAGTGGTGGTGGTGTTGGGAGTGGTGGTGGTGTTGGTAGTGGTGGTGGTGTTGGTGGTGGTGGTGGTGTTGGTGGTGGTGGTGTTGGTGGTGGTGGTGGTGTTGGGAGTGGTGGTGGTGTTGGTGGTGGTGTTGGGAGTGGTGGTGGTGTTGGGAGTGGTGGTGGTGTTGGGAGTGGTGGTGGTGTTGGGAGTGGTGGTCGTGGTGTTGGGATTGGTGGTGGTGTTGGTGGTGGTGTTGGGAGTGGTGGTGGTGTTGGTGGTGGTGTTGGGAGTGGTGGTGGTGTTGGGAGTGGTGGTGGTGTTGGGAGTGGTGGTGGTGTTGGTGGTGGTGTTACGAGTGGTGGTGGTGTTGGTGGTGGTATTGGGAGTGGTGGTGGTGTTGGGAGTGGTGGTGGTGTTGGTGGTGGTGTTGGGAGTGGTGGTGGTGTTGGGAGTGGTGGTGGTGTTGGGAGTGGTGGTGGTGTTGGTAGTGGTGGTGGTGTTGGTGGTGGTGGTGGTGTTGGTGGTGTTGGTGGTGGTGGTGGTGTTGGGAGTGGTGGTGGTGTTGGTGGTGGTGTTGGGAGTGGTGGTGGTGTTGGGAGTGGTGGTGGTGTTGGGAGTGGTGGTCGTGGTGTTGGGAGTGGTGGTGGTGTTGGGAGTGGTGGTGGTGTTGGGAGTGGTGGTGGTGTTGGTAGTGGTGGTGGTGTTGGTGGTGGTGGTGGTGTTGGTGGTGGTGGTGGTGTTGGTGGTGGTGGTGGTGTTGGTGGTGGTGGTGGTGTTGGGAGTGGTGGTGGTGTTGGGAGTGGTGGTGGTGTTGGGAGTGGTGGTGGTGTTGGTAGTGGTGGTGGTGTTGGTGGTGGTGTTGGTGGTGGTGGTGGTGTTGGGAGTGGTGGTGGTGTTGGGAATGGTGGTGGTGTTGGGAGTGGTGGTGGTGTTGGTAGTGGTGGTGGTGTTGGGAGTGGTGGTGGTGTTGGGAGTGGTGGTGGTGTTGGGAGTGGTGGTGGTGTTGGTGGTGGTGTTGGGAGTGGTGGTGGTGTTGGTGGTGGTGGTGTTGGGAGTGGTGGTGGTGTTGGGAGTGGTGGTAGTGTTGAGAGTGGTGGTGGTGTTGGGAGTGGTGGTGGTGTTGGGAGTGGTGGTGGTGTTGGTGGTGGTGGTGGTGTTGGGAGTGGTGGTGGTGTTGGGAGTGGTGGTGGTGTTGGGAGTGGTGGTCGTGGTGGTGTTGGTGGTGGTGTTGGGAGTGGTGGTGGTGTTGGTGGTGGTGGTGGTGGTGGGAGTGGTGGTGGTGTTGGTGGTGGTGGTGGTGTTGGGAGTGGTGGTGGTGTTGGTGGTGGTGTTGGGAGTGGTGGTGGTGTTGGTGGTGGTGGTGGTGTTGGGAGTGGTGGATGGTGTTGTGAGTGGTGGTGGTGTTGGTGGTGGTGTTGGGAGTGGTGGTGGTGTTGGGAGTGGTGTTGGTGTTGGGAGTGGTGGTGGTGTTGGTAGTGGTGTTGGTGTTGGGAGTGGTGGTGGTGTTGGGAGTGGTGGTGGTGTTGGGAGTGGTGGTGGTGTTGGTGGTGGTGGTGGTGTTGGGAGTGGTGGTGGTGTTGGGAGTGGTGGTGGTGTTGGTGGTGGTGTTGGGAGTGGTGGTGGTGTTGGTGGTGGTGTTGGGAGTGGTGGTGGTGTTGGGAGTGGTGGTGGTGTTGGTGGTGGTGTTGGGAGTGGTGGTGGTGTTGGTGGTGGTGGTGGTGTTGGGAGTGGTGGTGGTGTTGGGAGTGGTGGTGGTGTTGGGAGTGGTGGTGGTGTTGGGAGTGGTGGTGGTGTTGGGAGTGGTGGTGGTGTTGGTGGTGGTGTTGGGAGTGGTGGTGGTGTTGGTGGTGGTGTTGGGAGTGGTGGTGGTGTTGGTGGTGGTGGTGGTGTTGGGAGTGGTGGTGGTGTTGGGAGTGGTGGTGGTGTTGGGAGTGGTGGTGGTGTTGGGAGTGGTGGTGGTGTTGGGAGTGGTGGTGGTGTTGGTGGTGGTGTTGGGAGTGGTGGTGGTGTTGGTGGTGGTGTTGGGAGTGGTGGTGGTGTTGGGAGTGGTGGTGGTGTTGGTGGTGGTGTTGGGAGTGGTGGTGGTGTTGGTGGTGGTGGTGTTGGGAGTGGTGGTGGTGTTGGGAGTGGTGGTGGTGTTGAGAGTGGTGGTGGTGTTGGGAGTGGTGGTGGTGTTGGGAGTGGTGGTGGTGTTGGTGGTGGTGGTGGTGTTGGGAGTGGTGGTGGTGTTGGGAGTGGTGGTGGTGTTGGGAGTGGTGGTCGTGGTGGTATTGGTGGTGGTGTTGGGAGTGGTGGTGGTGTTGGTGGTGGTGTTGGGAGTGGTGGTGGTGTTGGTGGTGGTGGTGGTGTTGGGAGTGGTGGATGGTGTTGAGAGTGGTGGTGGTGTTGGGAGTGGTGGTGGTGTTGGTGGAGGTGGTGGTGTTGGGAGTGGTGGTGGTGTTGGTGGTGGTGTTGGGAGTGGTGGTGGTGTTGGTGGTGGTGTTGGGAGTGGTGGATGGTGTTGAGAGTGGTGGTGGTGTTGGTGGTGGTGTTGGGAGTGGTGGTGGTGTTGGGAGTGGTGATGGTGTTGGGAGTGGTGGTGGTGTTGGTAGTGGTGTTGGTGTTGGGAGTGGTGGTGGTGTTGGGAGTGGTGGTGGTGTTGGGAGTGGTGGTGGTGTTGGTGGTGGTGGTGGTGTTGGGAGTGGTGGTGGTGTTGGGAGTGGTGGTGGTGTTGGTGGTGGTGTTGGGAGTGGTGGTGGTGTTGGTGGTGGTGGTGGTGTTGGGAGTGGTGGTGGTGTTGGGAGTGGTGGTGGTGTTGGTGGTGGTGTTGGGAGTGGTGGTGGTGTTGGTGGTGGTGGTGGTGTTGGGAGTGGTGGTGGTGTTGGGAGTGGTGGTGGTGTTGGGAGTGGTGGTGGTGTTGGGAGTGGTGGTGGTGTTGGTGGTGGTGTTGGGAGTGGTGGTGGTGTTGGTGGTGGTGTTGGGAGTGGTGGTGGTGTTGGGAGTGGTGGTGGTGTTGGGAGTGGTGGTGGTGTTGGGAGTGGTGATGGTGTTGGGAGTGGTGGTGGTGATGGGAGTGGTGGTGGTGTTGGGAGTGGTGGTGGTGTTGGGAGTGGTGGTGGTGTTAGGAGTGGTGGTGGTGGTGGGAGTGGTGGTGGTGTTGGGAGTGGTGGTGGTGTTGGGAGTGGTGGTGGTGTTGGGAGTGGTGGTGGTGTTGGTGGTGGTGTTGGGAGTGGTGGTGGTGTTGGGAGTGGTGGTGGTGTTGGGAGTGGTGGTGGTGTTGGGAGTGGTGGTGGTGTTGGGAGTGGTGGTGGTGTTGGGAGTGGTGGTGGTGTTGGGAGTGGTTAGGAGTTACAAGTAGTATGTTTGATTTCAAGATTGAACAGGTATATATTATGCCTAAAGCACTAATACGCACAGCTTTTTGGGCAAGATATGGGAAAAAACTTAAAAACTAAGACTTAAGACTAATTGAGATCAACAGCATGAACTGAACTGGCATATGTTGACATTTAGGAGATAAGGTAAGTTACAATTCAATTTCTTTCTTTATTATGCATCCAATACCCATCCCGTGGGCGGTGGTGTAAAGGATTACAGAGGCACATAATCGGTTCAGGAACTGAACCCTCTTATCTTGAGGGTATCTTGAGATGATTTCGGGGCTTTAGGTGTCCCCGCAGCCCGGTCCTCGACCAGGCCTCCACCCCCATGAAGCAGCCCGTGACAGCTGACTAACACCCAGGTACCTATTCTACTGCTAGGTAACAGGGGCATAGGGTGAAAGAAACTCTACCCATTGTTTCTCGCCGGCGCCCGGGATCGATCCCGAGACCACAGGATCACAAGTCCAGCGTGCTGTCCGCTCGGCCGACCGGTTCCCGGTAAGTTCGGGAGTTCTCGCTAGTTCGTTTAGTAAAGCAAATAACAATCTTTTGACGCTAGTTACACAATTATTAATGTTATATATACATGTACACATACTCATACATACATGTACATATATATACAAATACATACATGTACATATATATACATATACATATATACACAAACATATTCAATCACCTACACAAATACACACATCAATAATCTTTTGTATCACTAGTGATTCAACAAGAGGCTCACGACAGTCACTATACAAGGCACTTTACATCTATGGTGAGTCACACAGTTACTAGTTTTGCTCCACACCCATCCAACTGGGCGGCAGCTTTGCAGTCATGTTCCACACCCACCCAACTGAGCGGCAGCTTTACAGTCGTGTGCTCCACACCCACCCAACTGGGCGGTAGCTTTACAGTCATGTGCATGCATTACCTACAGTAAGTAAATTTTGGATATTTCGCTAAGATTTCGGGCAGCACATCATTATGAATGAAGTACTTACAAATTTCTTGTACACCATTGATGGTGTTATCTCTGAATTCCGCGATTTTTTCACATTCCATTATATAATGATGCAAAGTATGCGAATAGTTCTGCCGACAGAGTTTACATTTAGTCAAATCTACATCAGCATTTGTTACAAACTCTCAGAGGTACTTGTAGCCGAGCCTAAGCCTAGCAGTGGTAATATCTAGAAGTCTGCTAACCTTATTGGATGACCTATAGATGTGCGGTACTTCCTGCATAATAGAATGATGATAGATGGAGTAACTGGTGTGAATTTCACTTTGCCTCAAGTCTCCGAAATTCAGTTGATGTTCCCAGAATATTACTGCCCTCAGGCTGCTCAGGGGCAGTCCAAGTTGATAATCAATTCCCTCTTTACGAGCAAAAGTCTTGGCCAACTCATCAGTTCTATCATGTATTCGGAGACCAATATGGGAAGAAATCCAAAGAAGACAGACCCTGACTCCATCATTGATTATTTCATTATATCTGTGTCTAGCTTCAGATATGAGCACGTCACAGTTATGCCTTGGGGAGCTGAGGGCAGTCAAGGATGACAAGGAGTCACTTACAATTAGCATGTCAACTTTGGATTCATATACGCGCTCGAGTGCAAGGATTATGGCAACCAATTCTGTTTGAAGAGTGGAGGCCCAGTTACTTAGTCGCGCTTCACACTCATGGGAGAAGGAACCATCTCTCCCTGTCACAACAACTGCACTTCCAGCTGCACCATGGGACTGATGCAAGGATCCATCAGTGTAAATAATCTGGGAAAGGGAGCGCTCTCTGACTAAAGCATCAATTTGGCTTAAGGCATTGTACTTTGCTTCTTGTCGAAGCAAGGCTTGTTCTTTAATCAGCTTCTTGGGTGGGAAAGGGGGGGGGGGGGCAGTAATTTGGAAAGGAGTGATCTCCCATGGGGCAGGAAAGTGTTGTTGTTGTCTCTCTTGGTAGAGGTGATGAATATTATACATTCTGAGCATAATGACAGTTTTGGTAATCCATTTGGAGGGATGCTGACCTTCAAGGAAGAAGGCTTGGAGGGCTTCAGTGCAGGGGTTAGGGTGGGTTAGCCTAAGCATCTTGATACCAATCAAAGCATTAATTTCAATGATACGATCACTTATGAATGAAATATTCAGTTCCTTCCTCAAGTTTAGTAATTTAGTTGTACGAGGGCATCCGAGGATAATCCTCATGGCTTCGTTTTGCATCTTTTCCAGCCCTCCAAGCATTCTCTCAGGCACTAGAGCAAGCATGGGCGCAGCATAATGAATCAGGGACCTAATATATGAGAGATACACCATTTTGCCAATTCTCACATTTGCACCATAGTGTAACAAACTAGGCTGTTGTAAGAATTATCCAGAGTGGTTTATCGACAAAAGAGAATGGGAAGCTGAGCCCGCATGGTGACCTGGGAACCTGACCCCCAGGGGAATTCGCGGTGGAAATAACCGACGCTTTGTTCATAGTTTTGTATAATGAACCATCCTATAGTATTCAGTAATTTTGAGAAATTAGCCTTTATTCATTTTGTATTAAAATTGTATTGTATAATAGTACTGGGTACAACATCAAGAGTATTCTAATTATTGAGTTTAAGTCACCATCAGTGACGTCACGAATCATATCTAACTTGTAAGGCAGAGTGACCGGCGGTCATAGGTCAGCAGGGTTGACATGTCTATTATTTCTCAAAGTTCAATTAACCATTTTGGGGATCGGGAACAGCTCTGCCGTAGATGTTTGTGTAATTTAATTTCAGTAAAATAATTCAACCAGTCTGGATCAATTCAGTACAAACAGGTTAATTGTTATAACTTAACCTTGCTAAAGTAACTGGGTAAGCGATGCGGAACAATACAATGTTCTAGTCTGGGCTAGATCAGACGAGGACAGATCAGTGTGGAAATAGGAGCAGCTGGGAGAGGTCAAACATCTTACCTCTCCCCGAGACCAGCCCAACATCTTTAGCTGGTAAAACATAGAGGTATAGTTGCTATGGTTATTTATAGAATAGTCTTCATTGCCACTCAGGTCAAGTAGGGAGTGTTAAAGTGACAGGGAGTGAACATATTTAGATTTTGTTTTAGTTTTTCCTTTAATAAATTAAATTTGTTAGTATTTTGCATTTTATTGTTTCCATGTGTTTTATGTGTACACTTGTCCTGGTCACGTGGTCCACACGAGGCAGAGTTGGATTGGGCGCCGATTCTAACATCGAATCATTCCCGTGTAATTAATTCCACACTCAAGTTTCCGAGGTTATAAACTACTAGTGGGGATCAAGCCCCAAGGTTGATTAATTAGCGTGATCGATCCAGACCTCGATCATTGCTCGGTGTTGCTGGTCTGGTGGTGGCAGCGTAGAGGCGACTCTAGGGTTTTGCTCAGAGCCTAGGTCACGTCATACTGGGTGTAGAATCCTAAGTCGGTCAATCGTCTTAGGACCACGTGGCGTGGAGTTGGCTTTGGTAAAAGTTTTGGAGTCCCTTGGTAGAGAATAAAAAGTAAGAATACGGGTAGAGGGAGTAGAAGGAAAGTGAAGTAGAGAGAGAGAACCTTACCCGTGTTACAATAGCTTGGATGGTAGCCTGCCACAGCCTTGAGAGCACGGGGCCTTTCTCTACACTGGCGACCTAGTCTGGCTACAATATTGCGGTAAAGTAGAACCTTAAGACCAAGGTATTTGTATCTGGTTATATAGTCGAGCAGAGAGCCATCATCCAACTGCATTTTGCGAACGGCCCCACCCCGTCTGGGTGGGCGTCGGTTCACGATCTTTGTTTTCTCTACTGAGATGACTAAGCATAGTTCCTGAAATGTGTACAACACAGAATTCAGAACATTTTGGGTGTTGGTATACCCATTGGTGTGGATCAGTATATCATCCGTATAACTAATGATGTGTTCGCCGAGCCTTCTAGTTACTAAGCTTAAAAGTACATTGATTAACACATTGAACAGAGAAGGACTAAGGACACCTCCCTGTGGAGTGCCAAGTTCAAAATCTCTCGTTACACTCCTATGCCCTTGGTACAGTACAGATGACTTCCTGTTGGATAGATAGCCTCTTATCCACCGTAGAAGCCATCCTCCAACATTCATTTTATCAAGTTCGCTCAGAATGACGTGTGGGTTAGCAATGTCAAAGGCTGACTTAAGATCTAGGAAAGTGGTGTATGACCTATCAGAATGCAGGGTGAGGAATGTGGTAATACACTGATGTTCACTCTTTCCATGCGTAAAGCCATATATCTGGGGAGACAACTTGTTACTAATTCTGTAAAGGAGACGGTTGAGAACCATCCTCTCAAGCCACTTAGAGACAACTAGTGAGGGAGATTGGGCGAAAAGCACTCGGCTGGTTAGGTTTAGGAATGGGAATAAAAAGACTGTTGGTCCATGACTTTGGAAGCTCCACAGTTACATAGCTCATATTATACAATTGAAGCAAGGGATTCCCTGGAACTAGCAGAAGCATATGCAGTATGCTGTAAATAACTCCATCCTCCCCGGGTGGTGTAGCTTTGCCTTTATATAGAGTAGAGTCTAGTTCGTATTCAGTAAAAAGCATGTCATAGTCAACCTCTTCATGAAGTCAAGGAGCCTTGCTCTATCAGTATATCTATTATTTAATTCATTCTGTGTGGGTAGAGGAAGACTGTCAAAGCTGGAAGTCGTGGCCCAAGCATTAACAAGCTCATTTGCTCTGTGCAGAGGATTAGGGTACTAGATCTCTGTAGCATTTTTCCCTTTGATCTTGTTGATATCCTTCCATGCCCGACTTAGTGGCGTGTGAGAATTGAGACCACTAACAAAAGTTTCCCAGTCTGTCTGCCTCAGCCCCACCATACGTTCCCTGGCCTCAGCCAGAGCCGCTTCAAAGAGCCGAAGCATTTCAGCAGTGCGGGTCCTTCTATAAGCTTGTCCAATTCTTCTGGCAGTGCGTTTTAGTGCATGCAATTTAGAATCATTATAATAAGCATAAGGGCTATGACCAGTGCAATTTGGGTTACGTGGCCCGGACGATGGATCAAGTGATTCTATAAACTCGTCGATAGTACCTGTGAGCTCATTGTTAAAATCTTCAACTGATGAAGGCTCAGATGAACTGTACCATTCTGACACATGACCAACAAAATTGTCTCGTTGATCGACGGGATCAGCCAGCCTCTTCCGCTTGAACATTCCGCCGGGGATGATAGAGCTGCCAATGTTTACAGTGGTTAATATGGCCAGATGATCAGACGCCATATCTGGCACTATTGACGAGACGCACACGATGTGGGAGACGTTGACACCGAGACAGATCAAGAATACCTCCATAGATATGCGTCGGTTCAATGTCACCCACAACCTGTGCATCATCGTGACTACCTAATAGTGACACCAGTTGGTTGCCGTTACGATTACTGAACTGCGAATTACCAATATTCCTATGCCTAGTGTTATAATCACCTTTAATGATGGTAGGCTCAGTCTGAATACAGATACGAAGGTCAGCATAATTAAAGTTACAAGGAGTTGATTACTTAGTACATAGTTGTTTTTCTCTTAAACTGGATGATAGAGGGAGAGTCTTTAAAGTGATTGGGAATACATACATACATACATACATGTACTCACCTAGTTGTACTCACCTAGTTGTGCTTGCGGGGGTTGAGCTCTGGCTCTTTGGTCCCGCCTCTCAACTGTCAATCAACAGGTGTACAGGTTCCTGAGCCTATTGGGCTCTATCATATCTACATACATGTATGTATGTATGTATGTATGTATGTATGTATGTATGTATGTATGTATGTATGTATGTATGTATGTATGTATGTATGTACGTACGTACGTACGTACGTATGTATGTATGTATGTATGTATGTATGTTTGTATGTATGTATGTAGGTATGTATGTATGTATGTATGTACATACATACATGTTTTGATGTGGGCCCAGAGGCCCACATCAAAAGAATATCATCAGCGGCATATTGTAGACTGGCCAACATAAGAACTGATTTTAGAAACTTGTGTAAGGAATCTTTCAGAACCCTGTATACCACTTATGTAAGACCAATCCTGGAGCATGCAGCTCTAGCCTGGAGTCCATACCTAGTCAAACACAAGATAAAGTTAGAGAAGATTCAGCGGTATACCACCAGCCTCGTCCGGGAAATGAGAGGAATAAGCTACGAGGAAAGGCTAAAGGAGCTGAACCTCACATCCCTGGAAAACAGAAGAGTAAGGGGAGACATGATAACCACCTACAAAATTCTAAGGGGAATTGACAGGGTGGACCAAGACAAACTCTTCAGTACGGGTGGGACACAAACAAGGGAACACAGGTGGAAACTTAGTACCCAGATGAGCCACAGAGATATTAGAAAGAATTTTTTTCAGTGTCAGAGTAGTTAATAAATGGAATGCACTAGGAAGTGATGTGGTGGAGGCTGACTCCATACACAGTTTCAACTGTAGATATGATAGAGCCCAGTAGGCTCAGGAATCTGTACACCAGTTGATTGACAGTTGAGAGGCGGGACCAAAGAGCCAAAGCTCAACCCCCGTAAGCACAATTAGGTGAGTACATACATACATACATACATTCAGACATACATACATACATACATACATACATACATACATACATACATACATACATACATACATACATACATACATACATACATACATACATACATACATACATAGTGGTGTTGTGACCATCGTGTTGGGTGGATGCGGGTTGGGAGCTCCTGGTTCACTAGTGGAGTGGGAGGGGTAATCAGGCAACTTCGAAGTGAAAAAGTGTCTACAAGTGAATGAAAAAAACCCTTGGGTTTTGACCAGAGCCATAAGGTAGTGAAGAAAAACAGTTTAAGTAGCGTAATTGAAAATATTTGATGAAGTACTGTGGCAGTGTGCAGTGTGGAGCAGACCTCACCGTCGTCTGACCGTGACCTCACCCCCGGCAGCAACCCTCCTACCATCACGTGGGACGACGCTTGGAGATTCACTTACCCATTGTGTTAACAGGACGGTAAGATACTTGGAACCCCTGTGGGTAAGGTTGCATTATAGCAATGACTAGGTCAGGAAGGGCGTCTAGGTCCAGCAGTATTATGATTGAAGAAGAAGATAGGTTTGTGGAGAAGATGATTGGGAAATTTGTAGAGAAGAGGGATGTTTGGATAGATGATATATTCCAGGGGTTTAAAAGTGAAGTCTTTAATAAGATACAGGACGAGGTTCAAAGACTCAAACAAGAGTTTATGGATTATATTCAAGAGGAAATCAGGAAGAGCATGGTAGAATGGCAAGGAGAAATATCTAGGCTTACTAATTAATTTGGCAGGAATAAGGGAAGCTTGGCAGGGGAAGGGGGAGTAGTAGTAGGTGGAGTAGTGGGAGTGGGAGGGGTGGGGATCAGCCAGGGAGGGGGCCACCAGCATGACCCTGAACTGAGAAAGAGGACAATCATAATCCATGGATTTCTTGAAGTCAGGGCACCATCGAGGCAGGAAAGGATGGAGATTGAGGATTTGGAGCTACAGGGGATCTTGTGAGACATGAGAGCCCAGATGGTAGGGAATGAGATGCAAGTCCACCGACACATTGGGCCATACAACTGTAACAGGAAACGACCTGTCCTGGTACAGTTCACTAACGAAGAGGCAGTGGATTACATACTGCATCACAAACACTTACTCAGAGGTAGCGAAAATTACTACAACGTATATATTGACAAGTTCATGACGAAGGAGGAGCAGATAGACCACAGAGCAAGCAAACAACAATACAACTCTTCCAATTTGAGCGTAGCTACACACCCCAATGCTAATCCACCCCATGCTAACCAGCTCACACCTTCTAAGGTCACTCCCTCCCCAAATCAGCCCTCCCTGCCCCTGCTTATCTCCCCAACACCTCCCTTGACCCCTCTGACCCCACTGCAGTCAAATTCATCCCACATTCCAAGGACCCCCTCATCACCTCAACCCCCAAAACCCGTCCAGCCCTAATCCCCTCAACCCCAAAACCCACCCAGCCCTCATCTCCTCAACCCCAAAAACCCTCCCAGCCCCTCATTCCCTCAACCCCCCAAACCTACCCAGCCCTCACCCCCTCCTCATCCCCTCTCCTTCCATGTGACCCCCAACCCTTGCGAGGGGGATGGGAGGTTCCCCCCACCCCCCAGGAAGAACCCAGGAATACTGTCAGGTTGAGTCTCAGCCTGGAAAAATAATGGTGTCAAGGTAAGATCTTCCCTCTGTAACTTACGGAACTCCAACTTGGTCAGATTCGGGGGTAGTTTCTGAGGGTCTTGAGGGACAGCGGTAGCAGTAGAGTCAGCTGGCTGTGGTCGTGCAGCTTGTGCACGGGGGGTCACTAAAACCGGAGGAGAAACTTCATCACTCTCTTGAACCTTTGCTGGAACATACTCAAAGATGGGATTATCCATCACAGAGGTACACACCTGGGGTTTGTCCATGACGATCAGGTTGGTCGGTTGCAGGTCTTCTGCCAAGTCGTTGCCCAGGAGAAGTTGCACTCCAGGCATGGGAAAAGGCTTTTTCCTGACGGCGACTTGGACTTCTCCGGTCACGAAGGGACAATCCAGGTGGACTCTGGCGAGAGGATAAGGAGTGGTAGCAGTGAGGTCAGTGATGAAGACAGTTTCTCCGGTGTAGGCGATTTTGGGCACAGCCGACTTCAAAATAATCGATTGAAGAGCCGCTGTGTCCCTCAAGATCTTCAGTTTGAAACGTCCCTCCGGATTTGAGCCGTTGTTAGAGACAGTTCCAGTATACAGGTGCTTACTGAAAAGAGAAAGATCATTACCATGAACACCAACATTCATCACAGGCTTACTGGCCTTAGGAGGAGTCTGTTTGGGTTTAGGTGATTCGGTGTTTCCTTTGTATTGAGACTTACCACATTTATCTATGGTATGTCCATAGAGTCTACAATACTTACAGTACAATTGCGAGCCAGCTTGATCGGTACTCACTTTCTCGTAACTGTACCACGACTTCTTACTGGAGGATGGTTCTGGTGTCAGCCGGTGGATGAGGCTGTAAGTCTCAGCCGACTTAGCACACTTTAGGTAGTCGGTTTCTTCTTTATTTGCTAAATATAGACGGACAGGAGGCGGCACACGCCTCAAGAATTCTTCAACTAGCATAAGGTTGACGAGTTCTGCAAAGGTAGAGACATGTGCTGCTTCCAGCCATTTCATAAAATATCTCCTTTTGGTATTAGCAAATTCGAGAAAGGTAGTGGTACTTGCCTTCAGGTGGTCACGGAATTTCCTTCGATAACTTTCGGTGGAGAGAAGGTAGGCGTCCAACACTGCTTGTTTCAGAGTCTGGTAGTCATTCTCAGATGCCAAAGTACTGAGTGTAACTGCAGCTCTACCTGTAAGATGTACTCTGAGAAGGGTTGCCCATTGGTCGGCAGGCCAACTAAGTTGATTAGCAAGGGTTTCAAAGGTGGTGAAAAACACATCAACTTCTGTCTCTACGAATGGTGGCATTAACTTACTTGCATGTGATATATTGAAACTGACGGGAAGATTGGCGGTAGCTTGCTGGAGTTGAGCGAGGTGTGAAGTTTCCAACGCGAATTCTCGTTGACGACATTCTATAGCCAGAGTTGCTTGTTGTTTGTCATGTTCGTGTTGCATCTCCAATTGGCGTTGTTTTGTTTCAAGCTGTATACGTTCCTGCTCATGGAGTATTGCAATCTCACGTTCCTTGAGGGCGATTTCACGTTCTTGTTCTTCCTTCCTCAAGGCAGCTTCTCGTTCATTTTCTTCCTTTCTTATGGCAGCTGCTTCCCTTTGTTGCTCGAGGGCTTCTCTTTGTTGTTCGCGTTCGATCATGGCCAGCTCTATTTTGAGTTTCATCGTTGCCAAATCAGTTTTATCTGCAATAAAGTAAGTTTCGTGAGTTTCAGAGTCTATCTTACCTACCTCTAAAAGATGATCCAGTAACAGGTTATGTATTTCATTTTTGTTGGCTTGGTAGGGAACTTCTAGTTGATACTCATGTGCAAGAGTTTGTAATTCAGTCCTCTTGGCACGACTTAATGTCCCTATTTCACCTGCTGGATCTGCACGGAAAGCTTGGAGACGAAACATGGTGAAATTAGCAAATAAATGCACAACGAATACACTGTTGTGATATGGTGAATGTCAGAAACAGGACAACGTGGCAACTGGTACCTATCCTGTGGAATCGTTAACAATTAATGTTAATTTCAAGATGATAAATGATTAATAAATCAAGGTCGCAGGAAATCTTGTACCCGGTACTCATGTAAGAGGATAAGGGCAAGAAAATCCTACTAAACAAGCGAAACTGAGTTTCTAAAACAAATGAAACAGTTAATTGCCTCAAAAGTAAATTAGGTAGTCCAAGAATGTAGGCATACCTTGCCGAGTCTCTATAGGACATAAGCCAGTTTTTCCCACTGAAATTAATATGATACCTACAGAATTAGCGAACTTTTGTGCTCTGAAAAAGAAGGCTAATTCCCTACCAATGTAAATATCATCATCTCTGACCGACGTGTAGGGGTGCGAGGTGTCAACTGGTGACGAGAACTGCTGCTGAGGTTCCAATTCAGCAACTAAAGTTCGTGCGAGAGGAACTATGGCCCTCTTTATCCTCCTACTGTCAGATTGCAGAAGATTAGGTGCACTTGACCCGGGGACAGACCACAGTACCAGGGTACCAATATGATCTGCCGAAAATATGAGAAATATCCTAGGGACAAAAGATGGTAAACACGAGTAATAACACGGAGGGAGAGATGACCAATTAAGAGAATGACTGAGGCCTACAGTCACCACGTAATCCAAAGTTGTCTCACCTTCACCATATGCTACTCTCGGAATGCACAATACACACAGCACCATATGAAAATAAAATTGAATATTAAAAATAGTGAAAAGCTACGTTACCAAAGCCAAATACGCTTACCACAAATTTACTATTTGGCACCAGTACCTGAGTGAAGCTCCGTGGACAGGCCCCCACGTAATGTGACGGTAAAGCGTTGGTGTTCGGCTGTTTCAAAAGCTGGGGGCAGGGCCTCGTCACATCACAAAAAAAAAAGAAAGTTTTTCCTTTCGTCTGTGGTAAGGTAATGGGAAGACACACAAAACACAAGTATATAAACAATGACATTTTAATTACTCTAGAAAACAAGACATGAATAAAGGCAATCTCATAAAATGTAGGACAAGTCAACAAACAAAACAACATGAATAATCACTGGCAAATGAAAAGTTACTCTAAGACCAGAATGCAAAAATATTGATAGCAATATAAATTAAATAATGGGTGCTGGAATACTGGCTTCAAGCTGCCACCTCCCTTAGTACACGAAAGCCAAGGCTTAGTCTACTAGCGAGAGATGTCAACTCCAAGGAGCACAAAGATATTCTGACGAGTCTGGCGTGCTGCTGCCCAGACGACGACTCGGTGGTGGTGGCAGAGTGCAGGTGCGATGAGACACCAGCCAATCAGCAACAGGCAGGCAGAAGATGAGCAGTTTGCTGGTTACGGTGGCTGTAGCAGGTGTCGGGGTGTGCAGGGTACGATTTGCTTCCTGGGCAAAACGTTTGGCGATACTGGTGGACGTATCTTCTATGTAGTATCTTGTATGTTACGACGTAATGATGTAGGGAAGAGCAGGTTCAATCTCTCTTGAAAGAGATTATCGTCACAATATATATATATATATATATTGTGACGGGAAAGTGTTGGAGTGTAGATGTTCGGCAGTCCTCCAATAGCAGGTGTCAATACCTAGTCACTCTTACAAAAAAAAAAAAAGATAGACTGCTTGCCTGTTTGTCTGTCTGTCTGTGGTAAAGTAAGAGAAGACACGCAAAACACAAAGTATGAACAATGAAACTTTAATTAATAAAGAAACAAAAATATGAACAAAGACAATCCCTTGGCAATGTACAGTGCAAATAAACAAGTCAAAAACAATGTAACATAAGTGAATAATAGGGATGAAGTTACTCTACAATAATAATAAAGTTTAAAGGTGAAAAATAATCAGGTGCTGAGAATTTGGCACTAGCTGCGAGACATCCACCTGATACAGCATATATCAGTTAGTTGTTCACGGCTTGAGAGCACAAGGATAATCTGACTTCAATGGCTGGACCAAGCCCAGACATCGACTCAGGTAGAGGGTGCTGAGGTGCAGTGTGCAGGTGTGCAGTCGGCGAGTCACCAATCAGGAGCAGGCAGGCTGGGAAGGTATTATAGATTGTGTGTGGGTTGGTGGTGTTGTCGTCGTTGATCCTTCTCTACGGACAACCCATCCCACAACTCGGTAGAGTGCTTATACCTCTCTAGGAGATCACCCTTGGCACTTCTGGCTCTTGGAGAGGGGCTCAACGTCGCACGTTTAGGGGATGAGGCTCCAACACTTAGCCTCGTTGTCACGTGCACACACCCACTCGAGCCGCTGTGACTCCTCACTCTCTCCTTAGGTGATATGATCTCCTCAATCCCCCTTTGACTTATTAGCATTACCTTCTACCCTGTCCACAGCAGTGGTTCTTGGTTCTTTCTCTCTCTCTCTCTCTCTTCCTTTACTATTTCCTGGGAAGCCTCACTAGGACAAGGGCAAACACCAGCAAATTGAAATACATTTACTGGACAAAGCACATACACAATACATATACACATATAATAATAATGAATCCTATAGTCTATACTATTACAATCAGGTAGCACTCCAACACCATCAGAACTCTATCATCAGCTTATCATGTGGTATCCTATTTTCTGATTCCCCACCTGATACTATCTACCTCTTCAAGTAGATCAAGTCTTATACTAAAATGTTGCACTATCAGCAAGAGAATATATATATATGTATCTATAAATGTGTACAAAGAAAATCAGCATTTGAATGCAATAACATATATCAGTATATATGTTCGTTGATACACAACAATGATCAATCGATCACTCTATCAGTCCTAGAACACATACATCTGTAGGTAATCCATCCTACGATTGTAACTCTAAACTTCAGTATAAAACGCTCCTTGACATAATGCAAACAATCACTCACCTCTCACTGCGTCTTGCACGCTAATGACAACCAAACACTATCAACTCCCTACAAGTAATCCACCAGAACTTCCCTTCCACCTCTGGAAGTTCACTACCCTGATATCTTTAGGTTCTTCCGGGCTTCACTACCAGGATCCTCTGCAGCTCCTCCAGGCTGCTATCATGAAGTTTCCTTGAGCAACTACGGTGCTTCACCCTTCTGCTAGGGTCATCCACAGCTCTCTTGGCTGCTACGCCATGCAGTTCCCTCGAGCAACTATGGTGCTTCACCACCTCTACAGAAGCACGTGACACTCCTCTTCACTGCTTCTCACAGCTCGAGGTCCTCTGCTCCACTACCTTGGAGTCTCATCAACTACTTCATCTGTGCTGGCTTCGAAGTTCTCAGCAACTTCTTCCCCAAAGACAAACCTGCAACCCATCGACACTCCAATAAAAATGTTTCCCCTTTAACACATAAACAAAAATAATCACACAGTATGTTTGCCTCAAACCTCTATCTGTCCTCTACATACAGTGAGAGTGGACTCCCCCGTTGGGAGGGTCCATGCTCCACCTCGCCTGGTGGGTGTGAGTCACACTGGGAGGGTCCTTCGCCGTCAGGAGCCGGGCTCCCTCAGTTGCCTGCCAGCGCTCAGAGGAGACGGATGTCGCTCCGTGTTCCTCCCTCTCCACTCTCTTATTTCAGGCTTTCTGCCTCACAAAAACATGTCTAACTTATCAATAAACATTGCTACTGTCGCTGGGCACACGACCAATTACAAGCAATCACTATGAACTGGCGTATATCGTGCTTACCACAGATTGTCTGGTCGAGGGCGCTCCTCCCTCTGACAAAGCTTGGTCAGGGCGCTTCCACGGCCCACAATAATGCCTCTGGGCGGTTTAATACTCTCCTCGTCGACCAGGACTTGAGACCACAACGTTCCCAGCTCGATTCCACACCTGGTACGTCTGCACACTTCTCTTCTCTTCGAGGTATATCACTAGGGGTTCCCTTCTGACGGGAGCTCGAACGGAGCGCGGCTTTCCCCCTGCGATGTCTGGCACTCAAGTGAGGTCAAAGCCCTGCAGAAGCGAGCCTCACGCCTCCAGCAAAATGTCCACATCTCCTAGCCAGTCATTTATCTGTTTTCTTCTTCACTGCCTATAATCTTAAATTGTTATATATATCCAAGCAACTATTTTACATATGTGTTATCACCTCAATATTTGCTAGACCTTCTAATCATGTCAGGCATGCTGAATAACTCTCAAGGGGGAGACTTGTTTCTCCTGTAGGCTGAGATCATAACAGAAGGGTAGTTGGCTGGTTGATGACGAGCCGGCGTGGAGGGAGTGGAGTAGGGGGTGAATCTTGGGTACGTTTTGCCTCCTGGTCAAAACGTTTTGTGCTACTGGGAGACGTATCTTGAAGGTAGCATCTATTCTTGTATAAAATATGTAACTTCATGTAGAGAAGAGCAGGCTCAATCTCTCTTGAAAGAGATTATTGTCACAACTCTCCCCCGAAGCCTGCACTTACGGGTAAAGTTACGTCTTCATGTGGTAGAGTGGAAGGTGGAGCTGTCTCTACCTCATAAACTCTGGAGAGGGAATCTGCTATGATGTTGTCAGAACCTTTGATGTTGAAGATCTCTAGGTTGAAATTCTGCAGATATAAAGCCCATCGTAGAAGCCGTTGATTGTTGAATTGGGCTTGCTGCAGGAAGCGTAGGGGATTGTGGTCCGAGTAGATGGTGGTAGACCGAGCACCTTGCAGGTATGATTCAAAGTGCTGCCAGTTCAGTACGATGGAGAGTAGCTCCTTTTCGATGGTGCTGTAATTCTTCTGGTGTGTTTTTAACTTGTAGCTGTAGTAGCTAACAGGTAAAACATCCTCGCCTCGTTGTTGCATCAGCACACCCGCAATGCCGGTACCACTGGCGTCGACATGGAGGATGAAAGGCTTCGTGATATCTGTCGAGGCGAGAATAGGATTAGAACAGAGCAGGAATTTAAGTTGTTCAAAAGCAATGGTCTGCTGAATGGTCCAATTATACCGTTGCCTGGGGCTGGTTAAAGTGATCAAAGGTGTCGCCACCGTACTAAAATTCTTCACAAACCTACGGTAGTAGGAGGCAAGACCAAGGAAGCGCAGGAGCTGCTTCCTGGTGGTAGGCTGTGGGTAATGCTGGATGGCTTGAGTGTGTATGTTTAACGGAGCTATGCTGCCACTCCCTATCTCATGACCAAGATAACGCACTTTACCTTTGGCAAAGGTGGACTTGCCCAAGTTGATGGTGAGGCCGGCTGTCAGGAGCTTGGCAAACAATCGTTGCAGCTGGAGCAGATGTTCGCTCCAGGTGTTGGTTGCCACAACGATGTCATCCAAGTAGGCGTAGGTGTTATCTAAGCCCTGGATGACGCGGTTGACAGCTCGCTGGACGGTGGCCGGGGCATTACATAGTCCAAATGGAAGGCGTTCGTATCTGTAAAGGCCAAAGGAAGTGGTAAGAGCAGATATTTCCTTAGCTCGCTCAGTCAAACATACTTGGTAGTATCCCTTGAGCAAGTCTAACTTTGATAGATACCGAGCATTACCAATGGCGTCAAGGATGTCATCTATTCTAGGTAATGGATAAGCATCCTTGATAGTCACAAGATTAAATTTTCGGTAATCAGTACACAACCTCACTTTACCTTGCGGTTTCGGCACCAAGATGCAGGGTGAGGCCCGAGGGGACTCACAAGGGGTGGCCAGCCCATGATCCAGGAGGTACTGTACCTCAGCACGCATGACTTCCTTTTTGCTCGGGCTGATTCTGTAGAAAGGTTGACGAATCGGCCGGGTGTCAGGGAGTAGCTGGATGTCGTGCTGAACCACATTACACTCCTGTGGATCATCGCTGAACAACTTCTGATGTTCCTTGAAGATTCTGATGAGAGGAGCACTATTACTGTCCTGCAAATAGGTATGAAGATCATTAAGGATTTCCGAGTTGGAAGGCACTGACTCAGTGTTAGTGCTTTCGGGAGGAGAAGCAGGGAAGGTCTCACTGTGGAGGTATGGACCTTTAAAGGTGGATAATGATACCAACACAGTAGGGGGAGTACGTTGATACTGCTTCAGGAGGTTGACGTGGCACAACTGGGTCTTCCGCCGCCTATCTGGAGTCTCAAGAACGTAGTTGTGATTGTTCCTGCACTCCTTGATGCGGTAAGGTCCTGAAAACTTGTTATGCAATGGAGAACCTGGGATAGGAAAATATGCCAACACGAAGTCTCCTGGTTTAAATTTCCTTAGTTTGCTGCGTTGGTCAAAATTAGTCTTCATCCTCTCCTGAGCTTTCATTAGATTGTCATTAGCAAATTTACGTACTCTCTCTAGAATGTGTTTTAAGTTTTGAAGAAACTGGGGCACATTCTGAGGGTCACTGAAGGTGGCATTACGTAGAGAGTCTTTGAAAGCTTTGAGAGGAGTACGGCACTTACGTCCGTAGAGCATCTCATAAGGAGATACTCCTAGAGACTCATTGGGGAGACTTCAGAAAATGCACATAATGAGGTCAAGTTGTTTATCCCAGTCCTTCAAGGTTTCATTGCAAAATTTCTTTAGGAGTGCTTTAATAGTCTGATGACTACGTTCAAGAAAACCCTGTGAAACTGGATGATAGGGGCTGGACAGTACCTGTGTGATGTTGAACTCCTCCAGTGTCTTCTTGAAGAGATCACTGGTGAAGTTGGTGCCACAGTCACTTTGAACCTCTCTTGGAAATCCATACTGGGTGAAGATCTTCATTAATTGTTTCACCACAGTAGCAGCCGTAATGTTCTTTACTGGAACTGCTATGGGGAATCTGGTGGTAGGACACAAAATAGTTAGTATATAGGCGTTGCC